>JASDQU010244996.1:67869-87666 GCA_032191745.1 Picea mariana
GACTCGTCTATTTTTTAATAATCCCTTATAACTTCTTTCTTCTTTATTTATTTATATAAAAAAAGTTTATATATAAGCAATTGTGTATTCTTCGCTTTATATTTTGAGTAGACCCTTGATGATTTACTTCACTTTAATGTAAGATATATTCCTTATGCTTTATAATTTTTTCACCTTCCACTTTGTAATACTCTTTTTATACCTTTTCTTCTTTTAGACTTGGACCCCCACCCTTTTTTTCCCTCACTTATATAGTACTTTGAACATTCATTTTAATCACTTTTAAAAAATAACCTTAGTACTATATTTAACCTTGGAACTTCTTGGAAACTGGAATAACTACTTTATACCATTTTTATTTGGAATTTAAAATATTTTTTTCCTTTGTAATATAATATTAGGGCTTCCACCTTTATAAGCATCGCCTTGTGTCACTAATCACCTTTCCTCTTTGACTTAATATATGATAGTTATAACCTTCTAATCGTTTGATTATACCTTGGTTATATTTCCATTTATAACCCCTTTGATTTCCGTACACGAGTCGCGACTTTTTGGTAGAGGTTTTTGTACTGATATTTTGTGCAATTGTAATCTCCACGTCTAGCAGCAATGGCGCGTTTCTTTTTAATACGAATTAGATTAGCAATCCGACATCACCCACCAGTCAGCCCTTGATACTTCGATCCGACTTACGTTTGACGATTCCGACGGTATGGCAACTTGGATTTACGGTGTCTTTGCTCAATATTTGATTTGTGGCTTAAATTTGAACGGGTGCTTCCAATTTTCTTTAAAATTTGTTTTTTAACCTTTAATATGTAGTAACCAGATTTGATGTGCTGACTGCTCAATCTTGTGGAAAGTCGCGACCTTGTGTTGATGTTTGCGCCCACTAGATTTCGGGTTTAGTATTCCAGATTTAATAATACATGCAGCAGATGTAATTAGCATGTGACTTGTTTAACAACACAATTCTGCTGACAGCGTGCAACTCGTAACTTATTTCGACGACTCTTGTTCAGAATCTCTTCACAGAAATTAGTCCTGAGGCCAGCGATTTATGGTGGTATTTGCAGAGAGTAGTAAGACAGTCCTTACCTCTTTGCCTCGCCAAACCATAGTCAACGGATGACTTTAATTGGACAGCGATAGTGTTGAAAAAACCCTATTTTAAACTTTTCCAGCGATTAACTTGAGTGGATAACTGCTGGAAAACTCACAGATAGTCTTGCCGAACCTGTTCCTTGGGTTCTTTGCTAATTTTTTTTAAAACTAGCCACAACGAATCTGGTGACAAAATGATTCTTTTATTGTCTATTTCCTTCTATTTTGACCTTCCTTTTATTTGCAGTGGAATAACCTTCTTCCTCCAATTTTGGAGTGGAATTTCTATTACTGAATTTTTTTTTTTTTTTTGAGTTGGTTATAATATATATGCTTAAAAATATTGGCAGCGGACTGATATATCTTTTCTGAAATTGCAGCGAATGATCTAGTTCTTCACAGGAATTTATGCTTTTTATTATTATTATTTTTAAATGGCAAAACGCCTAGGGAGGTCAATGACTTGGAGTTCCAGGAACTTTGAAAAGTTGAGTGGCCAAGGGCCTACAGTGACGTTGCCAAGGACAACAAAATTTTGACCACAGGTCTGGTAGCCAAAGGCTGGGATCAGACTTGCTCCGATACCAAATGAGACGAACAAAGTTCACTCACACAAGAATAATCCAAAATACTTGGAATATAACATAATAATCCATGTAGGAATAATGTATAAAATATGAATAGATGAGATGAGATACAATTGAGAATGAGGGCTCGTTTATATACCCACGCAGGGGTGCCCTTAACCAATAGTCATGTCCTTTGAGAAATGTCTTTTCATTATTAATAATTACTATTTATTAATTATCATTTAATTATTATGTTATTAATATCTATTTTATATGTATATTTATGTTCATAACAAACTCGGATTGTCGTTTGTTGCTCCGATCTAGTGTGAGGGCATGGAAGTACGAAGTGATCCTCCTGGTTTGTCCCGAGTGGGGGGCGGTGTGCAAGAGTTGGGATGTGTGACTAAGAATCTCCCTGATGAAAAGAGCTAGGCACCTCTAATCTTGATATCGGAAGAAAGTAGAGAGGGAGTCCCATGAGTCTTGTAGAGGCAGTAGTAACGTCCTCCAATCTCATAGTAAACAAGGCACCAAAAAATAAGGTGTCTCTCTGGCTCTGGCTCCTGTAGGTGACACATCTGGCAGATCCTATCAAAACGTGGAATATGGTGATCAATCTCTATTCAGATTCGATGAGAACCAACCCGCAGTTGTCCCAACAGGATTTTGAGTGAGTGCATCCAATGTTTGTACATGTACGGGGGGCGGATAATGATACCATCCTGCAACTCCATGAAGTGTTCTAAGTAGAATGACATCTTCAGGCCCAGACTCGTCGGGGGTGAGGTCCAAGTGACCTTAATATATAGTCTATATATGTCCTCTATGATATCTCGGTTCACAATCTGTCTAGTCAGCAATAGATGGGTCAGTGCATCTAAGGAGTACCTGAAAGGGGGAAGGCGCTATGGGGAGATGGTCATCAACTGGAGAAGTTGAGACGCCTCTGAAAACCATCCTCGTCTGCAGCATGTGGAGTGATCTGAGGTGAGGACCTCTGAGGAGCAAAGTGAAAGGTAGGGGTACAGTTCCCTCCTGGAATCAAAGTTCCTGAAAGATCTTACTCTGTGGAGAAAGGAGATCAAGCGAAAGATAACCTCGAGGCGGAATGGTTGGGCACTGAACTCTACCTGTATAATGGACTGTGGGACTGTACGTTTGCATTTGATGATGCGTCGGAGAAGCAAGGTTTGGACTCTCTCCAACCGAGCTCAATCTGTCTGTATCAAACTCGGTCCCTAGATCTTTGAGCCATAGAGTATTTTGGGTTTGATAATCGCCTCCATGAGGTAGAGTTTGGACGAGATGTCCTAAAACTAACTTTGGAAACATTGTCTCTCAATGAGGGCTAGGGACCCATATCCTTTGTTGAGCAGGGGCTAGAGGGCTTGCCGCATACCAAAATGAGGCCTCGTGAACTCGACCCCCAAGTAGGTGTAAGTTGTGTTGATCTCAATCTCTTCCCCTCTGAAATAGAAATGTAAGTCTGTGAGAGTGTTTTGAAGCATTGAAGATCATGACCTTGGTTTTACCCAAGTTGATCGTCAACTGTAGGATGTCACAAAAACTAGCAAGGGCATCAATCTGCCTCTAGAGAACCTCAGGAGCAGAAGTCAACAAGATCAGGTCATCAGCGAAAAAGGAGCAGGGAGATCAGCACCTAATGAAGGAGACAATCATCACCATCTTGGATGTGGTCATGGAGGAAAGACTCTAGCCCATCAATGTAGATTCCGAAGAGAGTCGGCGAGAGGTGGCATCCATGTTTTACACCAATGGTACTCTGAATGATATCGGAGAGGCCTTGAGCCAACTTGAGACATCCCAAAACTGACTCATACATTCTCATGATGGATGTTAGGAGGGTCTCAAATATGTTGATGTCACGAAGTCTCTGGAATAAAGCCTCCCGTGGCACTCTATCAAATGCTTTTCAGAAGTCTACAAAACAACAATAGACCCTCGAAGAGCAATGACGGGCCTCCTCAGTGATGGCTCTGAGTGTGAAGTCCTTTAGCCTTGAGATGGCGACTTTCCAAATCGTCAAAGAGCCGCTGATGTAGAGTTGTGGCATAAAGTTTGGAGAAGGTATGTCTCACCATGATAGTCCTGTAATTGTTTGGATCAGAACTATTCCCTGATTTGTAAATAGGGTGAATGATGTGTATACTCCAAGAATAGGGGAAACTTGAACATACCACATGGTTAAATAAATCAGCAATATGTGAGTCAAGGGAATGGATGCCATGCATAAGGAATTTGGCTTGGAGGCCTTCTTCATCTGTTGCTCTATTGGTGCTCATAGCTCTGGCTGCTATCATGATGTCTCTCTCCGAGAAAAGATGGCAAGAACAGGGCAGGGAACGGATGTGGGTGGGAGGTTGCCTAGGAATGTCGTAAAGTGAGGTCATGTGGGAGAACATGGCTTGGGGGTGATAGAACACACTATATGGAAGGACGAAACAATATTAAGATTGAAGAGGAAGGTAAGGCATTCATGTTCAAGAATGTCCTTTATATTCAAGGCTTTAAAAAGAATCTTCTTTCAGTAAGTGAAATAACCAGTGAAAGTCTGCATTTGGATGGCAATCTTCAGTGGAGATAATTGTTTTGTGATGGTAAAGAAGACAAGAAAAGTACTTGCATCAGGTGTGAAGGAACATGGCCTTGATGGTAAAGAAAACAAGAGAAGTACTTGCATTAGGTGTAAAGGAACATGGCCTTTATAGATTTGTGGTGGGAAATGTAACAAAGTCACATGTTTTGGTAAATATTAGTGGAAGCAGCAGTAGAAGTTCATTGTGGCATCAATGGTATGGGCATGTCAATTTTCAGTATCTTTCCTAACTAACAAAGTGCAAAATAGTGCTCGGATTGCTATATGTACAGAAAGGGAGGGAAGATATATGCGAGGCATCTATAGCAAGCAAGTAGCACAAAACATCCTTTGAAGATAGCAAAACTTGGAGGGTTGAAGTAATGTTGGACTTGGTGCACGTTGCATTGTGACGTTTGTGGACCCGTGCTAAAACCTAACAACCATGGTATCAGGTGCAACATATTTCCTACTTTTTGTTGATGATTTCTTCAAAAAGACGTGGTTTATTTTCTAAACAAAAAATCTGATACATTTTCTGAATTCAAAGTCTTTTAGGCAGTGAAAGAAAAAGAGTCTCAAATGTGTATAAACATCCTCCATTTTGATAAAGGAGAATTCTATTCAAATGAATTCCGTTGATTTTTGTAAAGGACAAGAAATTCACGAGACAATTTTTGCGCCTTGTAAACCACAAAATGAAGTTGTGGAGACACTGAACAAAACAATTGTTGAGATATCTGGATAGATAAGATAAGATAAATGTATTAATGTCCAACAAATGACCATTGAAGTAGGTCAATGGGACTGTTTTAGGTACAATGATGTCTATCCAAAGCGGGAGCACTAAAGCGGCTCTTATATAAAGGAAAGAAACAAGAAGTAAAATAGCAATCCAATCTAAAAAACTAGAAGGCTGGCTTTGAAGAATGGAGAGGCGATCCAGGAGAGAGGGAGAAAGAGAGATGTACAAGATGAGTGGCTCTTTAGCCTATGGCACTAGTGATAAGAGGACCTAGTCCACTGGAGCCATCTCTCCTAGCATCTGAGGCTGAAAGGAGAAAACTCAAAATAGATGTATGTCCAGAAGAAGAAGCGGGCGAGGAGCTCAAATGAGAGTGGTGTTGTTGCTTAGAAGGAAGGACCCGTTACTGAGGTCTGGAAGATATTATCTAGCGACTGTACTGACTGCTAGTATGAGGTTTGGTCTGGCGATGCCACTAGGATCTCACGGAGGTAGGGATAGAGCTTTGTGTCCTCACTAATCTAGAATCATCTTTGTTCGTCTACCGCTTGGTGCCCCTATTCAGGAGCCCCGTGAAAAAGGAAGTAATCCATTGAGCGGGGACAGGTCCAAGGAGTGGATGTGGCTGGAGGATAGAAGAGCGGAGGCGGAGGACCTCCTGCATGTATAAGGACAAGCATCTCTAGTCAAGATAACTAAAGAAACTGCCAAGCGTTTATAACTCTCAAAAAAGACAGTGGAACCATCCTGGGATCTCATAGTAAACCAGGCAACGGAAGATGAAGTGCTCCTCGGCCTCAAACTCACAGAGATGGCACAGCTAGCAAATCCTGTCTGATCGACTCATTTGGTGATCAGTCTCAATCCATAGCCTATGAGATCCAACTCTAAACTAGCCCAAGGGAATCTGAAGGGCATGCATCCAGTGTCGAAGTGTGTAATGGGGTCGAATAATGAGTCCACCCCCCATAACCAGGAAGTGCAGAGCATAGAAGACCATCTTCAGACGTAACCCACCCTGAGGGTTTATCCAAGTTACACACACAAACTGCCTGTAGATATCATCTCTAATGATTGTGTTCATCTCCTATCGTGTAGGTAATAGGTGGTTGGGTGCAGCAAGGGAGTATATGAATGGAGGGAGTCAATCCATCGTAATGCCAACAGATGTTAGAAGATCCAAGACCCCCGCATACCAGCATTGAGAACGAACCAGAGAACTAATGGATGCAAGGGATTCCAATGAACGATAGGCCAAGTAAGGATATTGGTCTCGTCCCTTTGCTTTATCGACGGAACTCCGAAGGCGATGCAAAAGTGAGATGAGGCCAAACATTGTCTCAAGCCGAAAGGGGCGAGCACCAAACTCTGTGAGGATGATGGGTTGAGGGACTGTCTGCTTGCACTTGACAATGCGGCAAAGAAGAATGATCTGATCTCTCTTTGTTGAAGAGCAATTAGACTAGTAGACCAGGTCCCCACACCTCGAAACAGTATAAAACTATGGGTCGAACAAGAGTATTCATGAGCAACATCTTGGATGATGTCTTGAAAATGGTTCTTAAAACATTGTCCCTCAAGAAGAGCCAAGGAACCATAGACTTTGTTAACTCGGGGTTTAATTGCATGGCACAGGCTGAAGCGAGGTCCTGTGAATAGTACTCCCAAATAAACATATGTGCAAGTGATCTCAATGTCCTCTCCTTTGAAGAAGAAATGGTGATAAAAAAGGGTCTTCTTCGACCCGTTGAAGATCATGACCCTGGTTTTGGCTAGGTTGACCATCGACTATCGAAGGCCGCAAAAGAGGGCTAGAGCATCCAACTGTCTCTAAAATCCTTCAAGGGATGAATCTAAAAGGATCACATCATCGACGAAAAGTAGAATAGAAATCAAGACACGGTGGAGGAGGCACCCATCTCCATCCTAGATGTGCTCATGCAAGGACTCCAACTCGTCAATGTAGATACCAAACAGTGCGGAGGGCAAGGGGAAACCCTGTTTGACCCCAATGGTACTCCTAATAAAATTTGAAATCCCCTGCACTGTGCATAGAAGACCAAGAACCGACTCGTATAGGCGCATGATGGCAGTCAGTAAGGTATCAAAGATACCAATATCTCTAAGTCTCTAGAACAAAGCCTCTCGGGGGACGGAGTCAAAATCTTTTCGAAAGTCCACAAAGCAACAGTAAACTTTCGAAGAGCGATGTTGCGCCTACTCAATGATGGCCCGAAGTGCAAGGATGTGGTCAATGGTCTAGTGTTGTTAGCATACTTTTCCACCCTCCAATTGAGCTGATAAATCTGAAATTTCAACGATGAAAAAATAGCTAATTAAGGGAGTAAAGACCCAAATTGTCACAAGCTAGACCCCTCTCCATTTGGGCTGGTGCTTGTCAGGCTTAGGGGGGAGTCCATAGGATGATTTTTTGTTGCCTTAAGGTCTAATTTTCTGCAAAATAAGACAAAAACTAGCGGATGTAATGTCTTGGACAGCGTGTTAATTCCGCCCAAGACGTGGGGAAAAAGATAGTTTTTAGCTTGGAGGGATCCTATAGGATTAGCACAAGAGAAATAGAAAGAAATAGAACGAGAACTACTCATAAGATGGCTAAATCACAATGAATAGTAATGAACTACTTAATCAATTGCAAGAATTAAATCAAATACCAACAAGAAGAAGGGTTCGACACAAACACAAAACTTCTTTATTATCGGTTTGTCAAAGGGTTGATTGCGCCACAATCAACAAGTCCACAACCAATACAATGATCACCCTTGCTCAAGAGAAAGTAGTTAGCTATAAAAAATGACATGTTCATTTAGCCCTTCGTGTCGTGTATCCTGCGTGGGGACACGGATTCATGAGGATACTTGTCGGACATGGATTTGGGACGTGTCCTATGCATAGGACACGTCCCAATTTCAGGACGTGTCATGAATAGGAAAGGTCACAGGCTCACGTTTTCTCATGTAAGTTGGATTTGTGAGGTGTTTTGGTGTGCAACTGATGGTTATTTTTCCCTATTAATGTTATTTAAAGAGGTCCCCACCCCCTCCATTTCACCCACCCTAGTAAAAGTGACATTCTCCTTTATCTTTCATTTTCATCCTTTTACTTAAATTTTTAACATTACCATTAATTGTTTCAGGATGTTTGAGAGTGGTTCCAACCTCATTGGACTTCATATGGAGAAAGTAGAATTTAAGGTCCCATTCAAAATTCAGTAGACTTAATGGTTTTCAGGATTTCAAGATTGGCAGGATTGCAATGTTTCCATTGGATTCTATCATGACAGTATGGAACTGACATTTAATCAAGAGCACCAAGCCTTTTATGTACCTCGATGTTGGTGGCATTGACTGTTGAATTCTTTTCTCATGACCCTAGTAAAAATGTACCCTTCACTCAAGTATAAACTCTTTTGTTGAACTCTTCTCTTTGTCATCGTGTCAGGTGACTTAGTGGTGTATGTGCACACCAACCTCCGTCTTATTTACATGCAAAGAGAAGAATGGTTGACGGGAAAGACAAAGATGTGGGATGGGTTTCCTGATGATACGGGTTTGGAGTCTGGACAATAGTGTTGAATTAGCATTAGTCAACTTGGATCTTAATGAACCAGTGCTAGAGCTTCTCACTTTTGATGATGGTGATCCTCTCGAGGGGTCATCCTCCACACCAACAGATGCACAGATTGCATTGAATATAGAGGAGGAGGAGGATGGAGGAGAGAGCACTAGTATTGATGCTAATCTTGATGATTATGACATGGAGGACTACTGATAGTTGCAACTCAAGAGCTATGAGATTCTTCCATCTATGGTTCTATTCCCCTATGGCTCTTTTGTATTTTCCATTGGTATTCCACCTATAGTACCAGTGACTATTACTCAGTATCTAAGTGCATTTTGATTTTGATGACTTATTGAGATTGAGAATGCTGCAACTTATGGTTCTAATTTCTCGTGTGCTCAGTGTTTGTCATTTGATCAACATTGATGTTACAATGTATAAAGAATCATGATTTAACATTTATGTTACATGTTTAAAGTTTTGTATCATATAAATCTTCTAGTTTCTAACAAAATATGAATCTTTTTTTCATGTATATAATTTTTTTAAATATATATATATGTGTGTGTGTGTGTGTCCTTCGTGTCCTATTTTTGGGGTCAAAATTCCACATGTTGGATACTCATATTTCCCTGTCCTTTGTTTCCCGTGTCATCATGTCAAGTGACTTAGGTAGTTAGCCTATAGGATGAGAGAGAAGAGAGAGAAAAGAAAGAAACAATATGTGTTGCTGCCACAAAAATTCGACCATAAAACCATGTAGCTCACTCCAATATATAGTGAATGGGGGCACATACTAGGCTAAGAAAGAGGGTATGGCGCATGAGAGAAGGAGAGGGAGTAGGAGAAGCGCAAGGGAAAGGGAGAGAGAGTTAACTAATGTGAAGAATACGAGAGTTAACGCATGGGGGAATAAATTAAGAATTAAATGCATGTTTAAACGTTAAATTTGGCCAAAATATGCATGAGTTAGCCAAGGAGAAAATTCGCCCTATTTTTTAGGGATTTTCCTATTTTTTAGGAAATTGGTGTTTAAAAGCAAATTAAGGGAAATTTTGTGAAATTGACACATAGAAAGTGAAGATATGGTGAGTGAGGAAAAGTTAATGAGAAAATTAAGCCTTGATTGGAGATATTCACCCTATTTTTTAGGGATTCCCTATCTTTTAGGAAATTAGGGTTTAAAAGCAAATTAAGAGGAATTTGAGGAAATTAATGCATGGAAAGTGAAGATATGTCGAGTGAGGAAAAGTTAGTGAGAAAAGTTAGCCTTAATTGGCTAAATTATCTCCATGGAAGTGCCACCTCATCCTAAATGTCATCTCTTCATTTTATTTAATTTTTTGTTGACTTTATTGTTTTTGCCTTGGAAAATGTGCCCCTCTTCTTGATGCCATGTAGATGCCACATCACACTAAAACTCTATCACATCACACTAAAACTTTGCCACATGAAACTGCTAAAAATAGGGTCCAACCCCTAAATTTTAGAAAATTGTCAAAAATGCTCAAGATGACTAGGAGAACACCGCCACATGTCAACTGTCTAAAAATAGACACTGCTAAAAATAGAACGTACTCGCATGTCAATGATATCATACTCGTTGGATTCATTTTTCCAAGAGGATTTCAAATCCGCAATCAAAATTGGCATGTGAGCCCTGGTGCCCAACCTACTAAAAATAGAAATTTGTGAAAAAGCATCCCGGGAAAGGTCCAAAAGACTCAAGGATCCATACTGTGTTCTCAGACTCTGAATCTGGGACCTGGAGCTCAACCTGCTAAAAATAGAAAGTTCCTGCATGTCACCCGAAAAAGTGTCATCAGGCCTAGAATCATGCAAGGACCAACCCTGTATACTCAAAACTACTCCAAACTGTCAAGTGACCCTCTCAAACCATGTCTACTAAAAAGTAGGGACGCCTGTTGTATGTAGACATCTCTCTCATCTACAAGGAAAAAAAGCTAGCTCTAACTCTGAAGCAAAAACAACCATGTACCAATCATATACCTATCTCTGATAGGGAACCAACCTCTGACTCAACACAAGTGCTAAACTCTAGGAGAATCTCAAAATGTCGGCCAAAACAGTGCATGCTGGCTCTTAACCCTCAATATTTTCAAGGGTAAAAATCTAGGGGTTAACAATGGCAACTCAAGGGGATGAGATCCCCCTGTGGGATGTCGAGAACCATAATAAACTCTGTGTCTGTAAAATTGAACGGATGCTCTATGAGAACTATGTAAGATGTACCAATGATGCTCTAAAAAGATATGTACCAAAATATACCCTTGTAACTGTGTGGAAGAAAAGACGATCCTATAAGCTATCCAAGAAAAACTTGTAATATCAAAGCCTATCCAATGGGAAATGGAGTCAAATCAATATAAATTTCCCACTGAAAACTAAAACTCGGGGGGTCTCATCCAAATCCACTACCTGTTACCACACAATATGTACACTCCTCCCCGCGGTAAATGTGTTGATGTCGACAAAAGGGAGGGAATCACTTAATCAGATGTCAATAATGAGAACACCTATCAAGTGCGAAGGAACACCACCAATAATGACAATGGGTCCTAAGGTACGAGCACAACCTGTCACTGTGAAAGATGTTCTTAAGTCGAACAATGACAAGGATTTGTTGATGATTACAGCTTCATGAGACATCCTCCAGGACACGTTCTCCTCTGAGACTGAGTGAGTCGACCTGTGAGAGAGCCCATGTGTTGGGTGTCCCCATGAGATGGGTGTATCATTCCTCTCTGGACTAAGATGAGACGATGTGTGCCCCTGTGTGGGGTGAAGATGCCCATGTGATGGGTGTGCATCAGACTCTGGACTGACTTGTTATGACGTGTGGTCTCTTGCCTTGTGGACTCAGTTGAGTCAGGCTTGAGATGGCACTCCAGATGATTCTCCTGTGGACTCAATGAGATAGAGATCTGTTGAGTAGGATGTCCCTGTGGCTGAGCACAAGTGGGTGTGCCCCTAGTGGCTAAGCACTAGTGGATGTGTGAGATCCCTTGTTATATTGTCTAAGAGTAAGATTTACCTGTAACCCTAATTGTGATGTAAAGGGTACAGGTCGGCTCCACCATATGTGAAAGATAATTAATGGCTATTGTAATAATTAATTATTTTTTGAGTTATTGAGATCGGCCATGTTGTGCCAATAGACACCATTTTTGGTCTGTCCAGTCTAGTATAAATAAAGGTGATTTACCCATTGAGGAAACACAAGTCACTTGTCATTTGGAAATTTCAGCAAGTACATCTTCTAGGGCTGAAGTGCGCACCTCTCTTGGGCCCAAGTTTCAAGGTAGTAGAGCACCCTCTTGTGTGCATTAGGGTTTCATGGTTGGAGGATCTTCTCTTGAGAATATAGCAAAGGATTGTTGGGTTTTTCTCCCTTGTTGAGAAGGGTTTTCCCAGGATATTTCTTGTGTTCTTGTGCATGGTATTTCTTCTTGTGATCTTGGTTATTGCAGCAATTGTGAATGGTGTAGCTATATTTGTTTATGGTTCAAGTAAATGCTAAAATGAAATAAACCTCATGCTTGAGCCTAGCATAGTAAAAATTCAACAGCGTCATCCAATCAAGTCCCAATGATACTCAGCCTTGTCGGATGCGAGATAACCGCCAATGAGGCTAACGACTACCAAGGCACTCTACTTCTGGGTCATTCGTAAATAATGTGTCGAAGTCTATACAGGATGACCTGCTGAAAAGAAGAGCAATAATGTTTCTCTTCCCTTAGCGCGAAGTGATAACTGAAGAAGATCAAGATGAAAGAACCAGGTACCATATCCCTATTGTTGGATGAGGGGGACGAATGACTCAAAGCAGAAGACTCAATAATAAGAGATGAGGAGACAAGACATAGGATGCCTCAAGACTCTCCTATGTCTCCTCAAACTACCCATCTAGGCTCACTCTAATGATAGACACAAAGGCTTGGCTTGTGAAAAATAGACATTCAAATTTTGACCTAGGAAAAGCACTAGTGGACAACCATTTATTCATGAAAGGAAAGACACACAAGACACGACCACATGTTGATATAATCGGGCAAAAATTAGGGTTTGTTCTTGTCAAATCTTGGTGAAGTAAGTAGAATTCTGCAATTTCATTTCATTTCATTGGATGTTTATGGTAAATTTTGTTGAGATTTGGGTACCTTGAAAAGTGACCCCTTGTGGTTTTGGGTCTCTAACCACAAGGAAATGTGTGTACCATTGTACCTTGTACTTTATGTCTAATTTCACTTTGACTTAGGAGATTTAAGTCAAATGTGAAATTTGTCACTTTTAGCCTAAAGTGATTATTAATTCACTTTGTGGGTGAATTGGGAGACATAAAGCGAACTTAGGGAACTTAACCCAAAGTGGGTTTTGAGGTGAGATTCTTTTGGAGAGATCTCAACCTTTGATTAGAGATGGCTTGGACTGATCCTAGCCATTCATCTTTTAGGTTTCCTTATGGATGGTTCAAGAGGGGTGCAAGGGTCAAAGAGAGGCTCATTCCTTCATTTGTTCACCAAGAGAGTTGGGAGAGGAGCAAAGGTATGAGGATGGAGGCTATGGATGAGGGAAGCTTGGGCACCTCCTTTCATGGAGGACTCATGGAGGCTTAGACCCTCTATTATTTGTGGTGTGTGTTCTAGCTTTGAGGAGGGCGCACTCTAGGAGGAAGGCGCATACTTAGCAGACACTAGCTATACTTGGACGATCGCAAATCTGTCAGTTTCAGTGGAGAGGTAGCACACAACAGCTTGTTTGTGTGCAAGAGATTCTTCATCTAAGGAAAGAGGATCAAGGGCGCTTCAGTTCAGTGAAATTGGCAACAAAGGAAGAGAGTGCACTTAGCTTGGGCGCATATCTTCTTGGAACCCTTAGAAAGGCTTGAGAGGAGCTTGCTACTTGTACAAGTTCTATTGTATTTGTTTACTTGTTGTATCTCATGCTTTAGACATCACTTATATACACTTTCATTCTAAACTGGTTTTCCCCAAGGGGGTTTTATCCAAGGTCATGTTGACCAAAAATAGCTGTGTTCATTTTTCATGTATGCTTAGTTGTTTAGATCAGCGTTAGCAGCTTGTTAAGATCCTAGAGGAGTGCTATATGTTTTGGGGTTTGCATGTACTAACATTGGGTTACTAAAACTACTTGCAAGGGCACCTTAAAAGAGCATATATCCATCAGTTGAGGGCAGAATTCTTGGCAGATTTGAACAGACCTGTTTTCTGTCCTAAAACAGCAGCAAGGACAGATTTAGTTGATGAAACTTAGAGCCAAACAAAAGGTCAAAGACAGACCTGTTGTGCAGCCCTCATAGTTCCTCAAAAATCTACAAATTTTACTTGTTCATATTGAAGAATATTGCTTGACAAAACCCTAAGAGAGGAGCATAAGTGCTTCCTCCTCTCACAAGGTTAATTTCATCCATAAATTTGTGAAGGAAATCCTACCTAGGGTTAAACTCCTAAAGCCCTAAAGTGCTAGCGCTTTTGGAGTTTGATTCTAGATTCTTGATTGTGACATAATTAAAGAACTTTAAAAGGGAGAAAAGGTTGTTAGAGCCCAAAAGTTCTTGCACTCTAGCAATCTTTCTCTTTAAGGCTTGAAACCTAAGGCCCTAATGTGCTAGCACCTTAGATTTCAATCCCTACCTCTTAGATCTTGCTACTAACATCTCCAAACATATTGTATTGCTGTTGTAAAAGACTCCCAGGCCCTAAGGCACTAATCATTTAAGCTCTCTTGTGGTGAAAGTGATTAAAAAACTCTCTATTCTCAATCTCTGAAGCTATCTACTAACTTTACTAACACTAACTTGTGGTAATTGAGTAGTAAACTTGCTGCTGTTGCAAAAGTTTGCTACAGCCACCTGAATACACTATCATTTGCTGCATACATTCATCTAAAGGTGGCCTAACATACCCAGAAATTGCATATAACAATTGGGTAATAATCTAATAAGTTTATGCTTAATTTCCATTGTCCATTGTTGCATTTCTGAGGCATTTTTATTGTTGTTGTTACAAACTTGTACTTTCTGTTGTAAACTGTTATATTGCTGCAATTTTGTACCAGCCATAGCAAATTATCATTCTCTAGTGTCTTAAGAGGTTTTACTTGCATATTTGTACTTCGAATTGATCATATAAATGCTATAAAGTGTTCTTGTTCTAGGCAGGTACTCAAACACCTTTAAACCTCATCCATTTCATAGACCTAGACTCATCATTAGGTGATCAAGAGAGGGGGTGGTAGGCTTGGCTATCAAACTTGCTACTTTGATCCCTCGAGGTCACCAGGGAAGCCTCCCTTGTGATGGACCCCCTCCATCACTAAAACGAGGGGATTTCTTACTAAGGCGATTGTTATAGCACAAGTTGTAGGTTGGGCAAAGCCCGACCCAACCACAAAGCAAGAGCTGCAACTTGGAAATCCTACACCCAATGTCACCTCGATGTAGGTCCTGCACTTCAAGGATGACTAGGTCACTCTAGGGAGGCAATCCCGGTGACCCTAGGGAGATTGAGATGGAGACGGAGGAAAATGGAAGTGAAGCCCCTATAAGTCAATTCTAAGTGGAATAAAAGGTAGGGAGAGATGCCTTTCAAGTCAAGTAATTGCTGCCCCACAGGTATAGTACTTCTTTGTATGATTGTACCTACCTGAGACATAAGAAAAGACACTTTGCAATGATATATGTTAGTTGGATCAGCAAGCTAAGCCTGTTATCCCTAATTTGCAACAGTAGATAACAGTATATATCAGCAAGTAAATGGCATTATAAGTTGTTGAATAAATGCTAGAGAGCAAGTAGAAAGTACAAGAGAAAGACTAGTAAATGACTAGCTAAACTCAAGATGAGAAACCAATATTCTAGCACAAAAGATAAGGCTGTTGCAAATAATTGTCTGCAGCAAATTATATCAGCCTTATGGCTGTAACTTTCAATGTATTACAGCAAGAAAATCAGCTACTGAAATCCCCTCAAACTTTGCCAAAAAGTGCGCTAGGCCAAGGAGAGTAACTGTGCAAATTTTGAGCAAAATCCAATGGTTGATAAGAGAGTTATTCAAGCAAGTGAGTTAGGGTTTCTACAGCCCTAATGGCAATTTTGTAACAGCAGCAAGAAGTAGGCCTTTGATGGGGACGCCCTAGTGGTTGTAAGGTGCCCAAGGCACAAGGAGTACAATCCACTTTGCAAGAAGTAAAAATGATCGAAATTCACGTTTCCCAATGCGATGTTTTATTTCTCCAATGCAATAATAAATGATTGGTGCCTTTACTATTGGGTTAATGGGGTCATGAGAAGAAAGAGCTAGAGAAGCTACCTCCTTGGGGGTGTAAGCCCTTTTACTTCCCAAGGCAAGTTTCTCTAACTAGGGTTTAAGCTAAGAGGGTGTATGCCCTTATACTTCTCTTAGCAAACCCTTGTTAAAGCAATGAGATGAAGCAATAAGTAATGAAGACTATGGTGGGAGTGTATGCCCTTATACTTCCCACCTAGTTCCTAGCACAATAACCTTGACTTGAAAGTTGAAACAAATGATAGCAAGAGAGTAAAAACCATACCAATTCAAGGAAAAATGCCAAGATAATCCACCACAATAGCAAGAGATAAGCCTTCCAAGGCTAGTGCATCACTCCCATCAACCATAACAAGTGCACAAGAGATAAAAAGAGCCAAGTGTGGTGCAAATTTCAGACCAAGGCCTCTCACAAGAGGGAGAGTTATGATTCAAAATGAGATCTTATGATCTCTATTTATAAAATATGTAGCTAACATAGTTTGTCCACACATTAAGGAGTAAAACACAAGATTAGGGGTCAACAACCCTAATCTTGCCCTCTTAACAAAGTAATATTAAACAATTCACTTAAAATTTCACTTTTTGCACAAATAAAACCCTAATTTAGGACGTCACCCCTTTAGGGAACATTTTTCCACTTTGAGGAAGTCAATGGTGTTGGAGAAGCATGGATAGGCCTCCAAAGGCCACATGTCAAGCATCTAAGCACTCTCATCATGGTGAATACCCTTCTCCTCAAACGTCCATGTGTCAAAAGAGTGCCACCTCACCACCATGCCCTAGCCCCAAAAGCATGATGTCAAGCTCAAAAGAAGAATGTTTTGCCCCTCCTGGGCAAATCGTTTGGCAAGTAAGGGTTGGGCTAGGCTGTCTATGTCATCATCAAGGTCGTCCAAGTCTGATCTCTCTCATCCGGCATGCGGGCCCCTGGCATCCAACCTGTGGGCCTGTAGCCCCATAGAAGCCCAAGCTAGGCTTGTTCTCCCAAACTATCCACCAGCTAGGTCCTACAAAGAAAAATGAGCATGCCCTCCAAGGATCTCAAGTCATAACATCATGATAAGTGAATCCAATCAATAAATAAGCCATCTAAGCATGTGCATCAAAGATTACTCCATCAAACAATTAACAGCTCAAAGACACTATGTGACTTGTCAAGCTTAAATATGGGAGGGTTGACGAGGTGTCCTATTGGGTAGATCTTGCCCTAGGTCAAGGAGAGTTTCCAAGAGGTCCCTCTCTAAGCCATGTAAAGTAGATGAAGTGGATGGGGTCAAAACTCAATGGGCATAGGGCTCATGACATACAAGGGGTCGTAGTGTCTCATTCATGGGTGCCTTTGTAGAGGGTGTGCGGTACCTTCATTCGCGATGCACTTTTTCCAAGCCCATCAATTGCCTTTTATTTTTCTTTCTTTGTATTTTCTTTCATAACAGCATAGGGAGAGATTGAAGGTCATTGGCCTAGCGTAGTGACTAGATGATGGCAATGTCACCCACAAACACCTAGAGGAAGTGAGAAGGTTGGCTCGTGATGAGACCCCCTTTCTCTCAGCCATGCAACTGAGAGCCATTACCCTGGCATGGTGACCAGATGATGGTAATGTCATACCACTAAATATTCATGGACATGATAGGTCAGCTCATGATGAGACCTCCTCTCCTTCAACTAACCCTTTAACCATTGTTTATTGTATTGTGGGTCCCCTTTCTTAAAGATAAGTGTTTTGTTTCTTTCTTGGGTGATCCCTGGGCGAAGCATCTGGAAGGTTTAAATAAGGCTTTTATCTTTTACCCAACATCAACCCCTATGGGCCTTTAGCCTCTTCTTCCCATAGAATGAGGGACAACCCCTTCTTGGGTCAATAAACCCTAAAATCCCAAGAGATAAGGAAATGGAAGGGAATAATGATGGAAAGTGTTAAGTATGGTCGGGAACGATATGATGGCTCATTAAGGGAGTTCCTAGTAACAAACCCATTCCCAAGAATGACCACTTACTAGGGCACAATGTCAACCACCAAGGTGAAGCAGGGAAAAAGGCATAATGTCCAAGCATATATCATGAAATCTAGAGCAATCTAGGATACAACATAATCAAATGGCTTGAATATTGAAATGATGTTCGCCATAATACTGACTTGTACCTCATGGAGCAAGGCCCACTGCCTTCCGGAAGCCAGCTAGTGTGGTGGATGTCGTCTGCAAACCTGTGACCATCTGTGGTGGTGAGTGGGTTTTTCATCTATGCAAAGGGTACTGCTAGTCAAGTAGTCTCTCGGCACTCCATATCTGCAACATGAGGGCCTCGAGACATAATCTCCTTAGTTATCCACAAAATGGGGATAACAGTGACAGTGGTAGGATTTCCTATAGTTACGCAAGATTTGGTGATCTTGTGTTAGGATTTGAACAACTACAAATCGTGTGATAACAGGATCTTCACTCACCTTCTCACCCAACTCTAAATCCCCTCCCATATTACCTCCTCAAAATCTCCATAAAACTAGTACCACTAATATGTACAACAAAACATATGGAGAATGCAGTTCACTTTTTTCTTCCCAATGCTAATCCTTTATTAATTAGAGGTTCCATTAGATTCACTTCATCTCCAACCCAATTGGCCTCTCATCTCATTTATGGAGTTTTTTTCTTGAACAAACCACCTTTCTCAAAATTTCTTGGTTGTTACCTCCCCATTCCTCTTCTCGCACCCATAAGCATACACATGATCCAAGGGCAAGTGTATGTAGCTTTGGTGGCATGAAACCCCTTTAACCGTTCCTCTTCATAAAAAGCTCCAATCAAAGTTTTGAGACGTAACATCCACTTGCCCTTTCAATCATAACATTTTCCAAATCTCCTTCAATTATCCGTTGTCACTAGCTTCATCAATTCACACAATTGATTATGCTAGCATCATATTCACACCACTACTAACCCTTAATTCTTTGCAATGGAACCAATGATTATTTCCAAAACTAATCCAATGCATGGTAGTAAAAGAGCATAACAAAAAAAAGGTTACAACCAAACAAAACACTTATGCCAAATATGAGATCAATCATCTTTATTCATTATTGCAAAGTCAACTTCTTGATATATAAGAATATGAAATGCCCATTTAGATCGTCATCCTATTTTGCTAATACTTGCACTGTTACGAGAAAACATTTTTGAGATAAAATTTGCCTATTGTAGAGGGGTCTATTTTGGTTGAAGGTTTATCGTTATCTGCAACAAGATGAGAATGCAGTTCATTTTTTTCTTCCCAATGCCAATCCTTTATTAATTATCGGTTCCATTAGACTCACTTCATCTCCAACCCAATTGGCCTCTCATCTCATTTATGGAGTTTTTTTCTTGAACAAACCACCTTTCTCAAAATTTCTTGGTTGTTGTCGCCCCATTCCTCTTCTTGCACCCATAAGCATATACATGATCCAAGGGAAAGTGTATGTAGCTTTGGTGGCATGAAACCCCTTTAACCGTTCCTCTTCATAAAAATCTCCAATCAAAGTTTTGAGACGTAACATCAACTTGCCCTTTCGATCATAACATTTTCCAAATCTCCTTCAATTATCTGTTGTCACTAGCTTCATCAATTCACACAATTGATTATGCTAGCATCATATTCACACCACTACTAACCCCTTAATTCTTTGGCAATGGAACCAATGATTATTTCCAAAACTAATCCAATGCATGGTAGTAAAAGAGCATAACAAAAAAAGGTTACAACCAAACAAAACACTTATGCCAAATATGAGATCAATCATCTTTATTCATTACTTCAAAGCAATGTTGCCAAAGCGCGAAGTGAAGCGGGAGCGTTTTTAGGAAGCGAAGCGTCGGGAGCGTCATT
>JASDQU010244996.1:87686-97934 GCA_032191745.1 Picea mariana
CTAGTAGCAAACCCATTCCCAAGAAAGACCACTTACTAGGGCACAATGTCAACCACCAAGGTGAAGCAGGGCAAAAGGCATAATGTCCAAGCATATATCATGAAATCTAGAGCAATCTAGGATACAACATAATCAAATGGCTGGAATATTGAAATGATGTTCACCATAATACTGAATTGTACCTCATGGAGCAAGGCCCACTGCCTTCCAGAAGCCAGCTAGTGTGGTGGATGTCGTCTGCAAACCTGTGACCATCTGTGGTGGTGAGTGGGTTTTTCATCTATGCAAAGGGTACTGTTGGTCAAGTAGTCTCTCGGCACTCCATATCTGCAACCTGAGGGCCTCGAGACATAATCTCCTTAGTTATCCACAAAATGGGGATAACAGTGACAGTGGTAGGATTTCCTATAGTTACGCAAGATTTGGTGATCTTGTGTTGGGATTTGCACAACTACAAATCGTGTGATAACAGGATCTTCACTCACCTTCTCATCCAACTCTAAATCTCCTCCCATATTACCTCCTCAAAATCTCCATAAAACTAGTACCACTAATATGTACAACAAAACATATGGAAAATGCAGTTCACTTTTTTCCTCCCAATGCCAATCCTTTATTAATTAGAGGTTCCATTAGACTCACTTCATCTCCAACCCAATTGGCCTCTCATCACATTTATGGAGCTTTTTTCTTGAACAAACCACCTTTCTCAAAATTTCTTGGTTGTTGCCTCCCCATTCCTCTTCTCGCACCCATAAGCATACACATGATCCAAGGGCAAGTGTATGTAGCTTTGGTGGCATGAAACCCCTTTAACCGTTCCTCTTCATAAAAAGCTCCAATCAAAGTTTTGACACGTAACATCCACTTGCCCTTTCAATCATAACATTTTCCAAATCTCCTTCAATTATCCATTGTGTCACTAGCTTCATCAATTCACACAATTGATTATGCTAGCATCATATTCACACCACTACTAACCCCTTAATTCTTTGCAATGGAACCAATGATTATTTCCAAAACTAATCCAATGCATGGTAGTAAAAGAGCATAACAAAAAAAAGGTTACAACCAAACAAAACCTATGCCAAATATGAGATCAATCATCTTTATTCGTTACTTCAAAGTCAACTTCTTGATATATAAGAATATGAAATGCCCATTTAGATCGGCATCCTCTTTTGCTAATACTTGCACTGTTACGAGAAAACATTTTTGAGATAAAATTTGTCTATTGTAGAGGGGTCTATTTTGGTTGAAGGTTTATCCTTATCTGCAACAAGATGAGAATGCAGTTCATTTTTTTCTTCCCAATGCCAATCCTTTATTAATTATTGGTTCCATTAGACTCACTTCATCTCCAACCCAATTGGCCTCTCATCTCATTTATGGAGTTTTTTTCTTGAACAAACCACCTTTCTCAAAATTTCTTGGTTGTTGCCGCCCCATTCCTCTTCTTGCACCCATAAGCATACACATGATCCAAGGGCAAGTGTATGTAGCTTTGGTGGCATGAAACCCCTTGACCGTTCCTCTTCATAAAAATCTCCAATCAAAGTTTTGACACGTAACATCCACTTGCCCTTTCGATCATAACATTTTCCAAATCTCCTTCAATTATCCGTTGTCACTAGCTTCATCAATTCACACAATTGATTATGCTAGCATCATATTCACACCACTACTAACCCCTTAATTCTTTGGCAATGGAACCAATGATTATTTCCAAAACTAATCCAATGCATGGTAGTAAAAGAGCATAACAAAAAAAAGGTTACAACCAAACAAAACACTTATGCCAAATATGAGATCAATCATCTTTATTCATTACTTCAAAGTCAACTTCTTGATATATAAGAATATGAAATGCCCATTTAGATCGGCATCCTATTTTGCTAATACTTGCACTGTTACGAGAAAACATTTTTGAGATAAAATTTGTCTATTGTAGAGGGGTCTAATTTGGTTGAAGGTTTATCCTTATCTGCAACAAGATGAGAATGCAATTCATTTGTTTCTTCCCAATGCCAATCCTTTATTAATTATCGGTTCCATTAGACTCACTTCATCTCCAACCCAATTGGCCTCTCATCTCATTTATGGAGTTTTTTTCTTGAACAAACCACCTTTCTCAAAATTTCTTGGTTGTTGCCTCCCCATTCCTCTTCTTGCACCCATAAGCACACACATGATCCAAGGGAAAGTGTATGTAGCTTTGGTGACACGAAACCCCTTTAATCTTTCCTCTTCATAAAAAGCTCCAATCAAAGTTTTGAGACGTAACATCCACTTGTCCTTTAGATCATAACAGTTTCCAAATCTCCTTCAATTATTCGTTGTCACTAGCTTCATCAATTCACACAATTGATTATGCTAGCATCATATTCACACCACTACTAACCCCTTAATTCTTTGGCAATGGAACCAATGATTATTTCCAAAACTAATTCAATGCGTGGTAGTAAAAGAGCATAACAAAAAAAAGATTACAACCAAACAAAACACTTATGCCAAATATGAGATCAATCATCTTTATTCATTACTACAAAGTCAACTTCTTGATATGTTAGAATATGAAATGCCCGTTTAGATCGGCATCCTATTTTGCTAATACTTGCATTGTTACAAGAAAACATTTTTGAGATAAAATTTGTCTATTGTAGAGGGTTCTATTTTGGTTGAAGGTTTATCCTTATCTGCAACAACCATATTTGAGACTAGTTTGGTACTACAAATGCATGTTACTATGCAACATAAAATCAAGTGAACTTAGAGTGAGAAAAATTTCTCTTGTATTTTATCTAGCGCATGTGTGTTCTAAAATCCAACATAGTAGAATATCTAATTTATTTCTTATTTATGATAGCTTCTATATCTTTATGTGTTCAGTTGGTCTCTTTTATTTGCCAATTTGGTCTTAGGGGTTCATGGTGGAGAAATTAGTCAAGCAAGGAGTTCTCTAATGGATTTTGAACCCATTAATCCATTAGCTCACTTCTTCTAGGCAAAACATTGCTCCAAGTAACAACTTTCCTTAACATAACTTTTAAACCTCAAAGTTGATTTGCATTTAAACTGTGGTTTTAAAAATGATAGTATGCTCTCTTAGAAGTAATATGAAGAGAAGAATCAGTAATATCCACTATATGTATTACATTATCTAACATAGAGACTTAGTGAGATCAATTTTGTTATCACAAATTTAAAGAAATGATTATGTGGATATTCTAAAAACACTATTAACATTTTGTTAAATCCAAAAGGGTGTTATTTGCAATACCCATCACCAGACATAGTCCTAGGACATCCTGAAGTCTCAAGCAGTATACATGAAAACATTAAGCAGGAAAAGGTAGAAACACTAAATACTATTGAGGTGTATTTGTAATATCCACTATATTTTTTTCCAAGGAAAACCGCACAGGGAAATCCAGGGGATGCTTCCCAACATTCGTGGATAGCATCCCTAGTATACCCAGCAGTGTAGACTAGTGCGCCTAACCGCGTCTAACCCAGGGGGATTCGAACTGGGCACCTGCAGGCATGGAATTAGTCAAATGCCCAGCAACACTGGTAACAACCAGTTAAGCTAACCCCTTGGGCTTGTAATATCCTCTATATGTATGACATTATCTAACATATAGACATGATTATGTGGATATTATAAAACATTATAACCATTTTCCTAAATCCAAAAGGGTGTTATTTGCAACACCCATCACCAGACATAGTCCTAAGATTTCTTGAAGTTTCAAGTGGTATAAATGAAAACATTAAGCAGGAAAWGGTAGAACCACTAAATACTATCAGAATGTCTCTCATTCACTGTAAATATTTTCCRTATTCTGCACATGGTTTCTGAGATGTGAAACTTCTATGGAGTTACTAGCATGCTTATCAATTTCAAACACAAAAAAGGTCTATGYGTGCACTGTGATCAAATTTAGAGAGACTCAACTCATATTAATTCCCATCGATGAATATCAAAAAGATGAATGCAAGTATCAGCAAACATATATATGAATAACAGAGAAGAGAGAGATGTATACGTTGTTTTACCATAAGCCTTCCCAATCTCACTGGAAACTGTGTCACTAAGCTTTGTGCAAAAACTTGCAACAAATCCCAACTGCCAGAGATTTCCGAATGCTATCCCACCTAACCCAAAAATGGAGCCTAAAGCACATAAGCATCCAGCAGCTCCAGAACCAATAACGCTGCTTGGCCCTCGTCTTCCTTTCCTTTTCTCTGCAACTCCTTCAGCCTCTTTCTGTTTTAGCTTCAGTTTGGTAGCTCCTGTGCCCTGTATCACTATTATCATTAAAAATAGCTAGTATAATATTATATCCCTCAATCCTATTCATCTGAAACGGAATTCAATTAATTTTATGAGTCCTATGCATACACCACAGATCATCTATTATTGACTGTACATGGAAAAGCAAAAATAATGAATCAAATTTGAAAAGGTGTCCTCAAAAGAAGTGCCCAGTTATACACACAGGAACAATTTCTTGCTGATGATGAGGGCAACCATATTTCATTCCAATGTAATGTATCCTAAGCCTTGGTCTGGTACCACTATCACTAGTTAGCAAAATGGGTTTGGGCAGGTGAGTTCTCAAATTTTAAATGCACCCAAACAGTTTAAATATTGAACAAAATGTTTCAAAGCATGTTCTACTTCTAAGTCACTTAGGATATGAAAAAGGGGCACGTGTAATCCAAAGTTGCAAGAAACAACCTCCCCATGTTTCCGGGCTGGAAACACGCAGAAACTCAGAAACACATTTCGAAACAGCCAGAAATCTCCCACAATGTTTTGAGGGTGTTTTGGGATTTGGAAGCGCAGACCCACATTTCCAATGGTTTTCAGCTTGCACAGGCTACATTTTGGACCAAACAGGGCACAAGTCAGGCCCACAAAAACTCTTAAAAGGTGTGTGGGACCCACAACAAGCACATGAATGCCTAATGACAGGAAACAAATGACGAACTTAAGTCTAAAACAATTCCTAAAACACATTAAATTTCTTGATTATTTTATCAAATTTGCAACATAATGTGCTATTTTTTTATATTAATATTTTTTGTATTTTTTAAATACTGGACTTAGGTGTTTCCAAAATTTGGGGGGTCATGTTTTGGAAACTCRTACTAGTTTCCATGTTTCGTGCAACTTAGGAAATCCATGCAAATATACAATCAACATTGAACAAAATGCTGACCTCACTCAATACTAATGTCACACTACATAAGGAAAGTGTTGTACRTTCTGTGAGTTACATAATGCCGATTTTCTAACTTCCTATATTAATTACAKAAGTGAGTCATATTATGACCTTACCTAGCTTTATTACAATAAGTAACATTATAACAGAAGTGCTCGACATTAAAATTCCTAATTATGACTATTATAACATTTATCTAACACCCTCCCATAATGGTCAGACTGCATATAGTTGCTTGTTCTAGAACATAGACAACTTATCTGGACCAAGCAAGATGTCTCCAGCCCGTGTCTGAGTTGTGATGGCAATTGCAATTGGAAATGAACTACATGACATGAAAGTTGAAACTAGCATATTAGTCATGCCACCAAACATCTTTTTGACCATTGACTCACTAACAGGATGAGATTCAATGTTGGTTGAAGAATTCAGCCCTTCCACCATTGATGTAGTCTGGTTTGTCCACTAAACTCGCCTCTTCCACACCTTGGTAACCCAGCAAATCAAAGTTCTTGTTTTGTTTCCCTACAAAAGCACCATCCTGCTTCAGTATAGAACTATGTTGCGGGGGAGCACCCCCCGCCCCTGCTCCCATAGCACGCTCCCTAGCTTATGGAGGGAACGCTCCCGTGAACTATGCTCTTGGGGAGCACCCCCCGCCTCTGTTCCCTTAGCGCGCTCCCTGAGTCAGGAGCGATTGCTCCCTAAGCCGGGAGCGATCGCTCCCTAAGCCAGAGAGCGACCGCTCCCTAAGCCAGGGAGTGATTGCTCCCTGAGCGTTCCCTCCCTTAAAAAAACGCTCCCTGAGCACTCCCCTTTAATCCATACGCGTGAGGCAAGAGAGGGCATTCTTTTTTGGTTTGGGGAGTGAGTGGGAACCAAAACAAGGTTCCATAAGAGAGGAAAAGATATGGCTAGGGTTTCTAAGGGATTAAAACACTCACTCACTCCATTTTTCACTCATTCTATTTCTCATTTCACTCATCTTTGCTAGGAGGGTTTTGAGAGGGTTCTTGCTAGTTCTTGAAGGGATTGAGGGAGAATGAAGGGAGATTTGAGAGCTTGGAAGGAACATTGAAGGTTTCCATAGGGAGATTGGAGATCTTGGAAGAAAGATTGAAAGTTGCCATTTGTGAGAGCTTGGAAGGGAGATTGAAGGTTACCATAGTTATATTCAACCACCATTGGAGAGCTAAAGAGGTAAGCTCTTAAGCCCATTCTTGTTTCTTGTTTTAAAAAAAAAAAAATCCATGGGTTGTAAATTAGTATAATATGCTATGTTGAATATTTGAATGTTTTCTTCTCCTACTCTTTCCCATTTCTCCTCCATCATTCTATTGCGGGTAGCAAGTTATTATCAAGATTCAACAATCACAATGATGATGTCAATGTAGTATGTCATTTTGGTTCCATTTTTTATTTTGATGGTGGTGGTGGGAAGCTCACGTCGAAATAAACATGATAGTGACAAAGAAATAGAAGTGAACAACGCATACCAAGGAGACAAGGAAGGAATGGAAGGGGATAAAGACAATGAAAATGATAGTGATGATCATGATCCCCAAAAATCCAAAGAGAAGTACACACCTCTATGGAAGTATGTCACAAGGCTTGGGGGGAGGGGGTGGAACCACTAAATTTACATGCCATCATTGTCATACAGAATACACAAGTTCATATACGTGTGTGAGAAAGCATCTATGTGGGACTATGTACTAGGATGAAGGTAAAAGTATAGGATTCAAAACCTGTGTGAGCGTGCCACCCGAAGTCAAACTCAAATACCAAAGGGAAGAGGAGGCAGCACAAAACATATCCAAAAGACCAAAGGTTGAACTTGAGAGTGCACGAAAAATGTTCACTGATCGATCCGCATCCCCCCATGCTAGTGCATTCTCGCCTTCGTCTTCAAGGCATAAAACACTATCAGATTTCCTTGACCAAGGTTGTAGAGATGATGTGGATGCAAAAATTTCCAGGTTTCCCTATGCATGTGGTATACCATTCAATGTTCTTCGCTCACCATATTGGTATGAAATGGTACAAGTCATCAATGGTGCCCCTAAAGGATAAAAGAGCCCCGGGTATGAAAAAGCTAGAACCTTGGGAATTGACAGGGAAAAAGCCAAAATCCAAGGTGCTCTAGGAAAATTTATAAATGATTGAAACCGACATCGGGTATCAATTGTATCTGATGGTTGGACAAATGTGAAAGGCAAGCCATTGATAAATATTATTGGTGTGTTTGCTAGTGGTGCGGTCTTCCTTTCAACCCATGACTACTCAGATCGCTACAAAAAAGGTATTAATATTGCAGATGCCTTGATTAAAACCATTCAAGAGATTGGGCCCTAGAATGTCATTCGAGTCATCACTGATAATGTTGTTAATTGTAAGGCAGCAGGAGCAATCATTGAGGATAAATAGTATACCCCGATATATTTTGGTCAGGATGGAGCCATGGTTTTAGAGCGCTTGGAAGCGGAACTTTTGGGTGATCATGATGGTGATCATATTCCTGGAGGAGACATACCACCCCCATCCACTTGCAATGTTCCAGATGCATCAATTTTTCCTTTATTTTCACAGCATCCATTGTCACGTGGGGGCCATTCAATTGTTGGTTGTGTTACATGAACACTTCCAAGTTCCACCTACTCCTCTTCTTCAAACTCAAAGAGCACAGGAAAAGAAACTAGAAGTTTCTCGTGGTAAGAGGAAAACTTAGAGCATAGTACTTAGTACTTGCTAATATATATTAGATCTCTTTTCCTTTTTCCTATTTATAAGTAGTCTCTAGAACTTAGTACTTTGTCTTGACTCTTTATTATGGCTTATTCTGTAAAAAACGAAGTTATGAACATTATAGAACAGTTTATCTTTGAAGTTTGAAATTTGAACTATTGATTGAATCTTACAACTCTTTGCTAATGAATATGATGCTTTAGAGTCTATTTCATTTTGTGGTTGATGTTGTCTGTTACAATCTATTGATGACATATGTTTATGATTGATGTTATATGTGTACTAAATGGTTGATGCTTTGATGATCATCACTAATCCAATAGTTAAATGATCTTATATCTATGTTTTCATGTTTTTTGCAATTGATTCGACATTCTGCATGTCTTTTTTATATATATGCATCAAAATATATATTTTTTATGTATTATATAAAAAACACTCCCGCTCCCGGAAACTTTTTAAAATTGCCACCCCCGCTCCCACTTCCCGCTTCTGCTCCCAACAACCTTGGTATAGAAGCTACAATTTCCCCCTGAGGGTTTTATTGTCTTCATCTTTCTAATTCTTATCAACAATAACAGATAAGAATAATATAGCTGCTACTTTGGTTGACCACTCTTCTTTTGGTTGAGCTAGCTCCTCCAACCAAACATCCTTCAAGGTGCAATAATACCATTTTAGCATTTTCTTCTCTCCTTGGCCCCCCAAACCAGTGCTATTCTTTACCTGATTTGAGTCATTCATTGTTGAAACTCCTTATACCCCAACTCCAGAAGATTGTCCTTCCTCGTGCATCTTTTTTCCACACATAACAAGGCTGATTTTTCAGCCATTACACAACCTTCATTGCTGATTTTTAGATCTGATTGTTGATCTAATTAGGGTTGTAAAAGTCCTGAATTCTCATTAATGACGACATCATAACTAAATGTCCCCTTGTTAGTAACAATACCAATCAACCTATAGGTTGCGTTGTTCACTATAGCTAGTAAACATCAAATATGTATGGGGACAAATCCTGGTATGGGGACCAGGCATGCAGTACAGGGATTTGGAATAGTGCGATTCCAGATGGAGTCCAGAGATGTGTTGAGAGTGACAATTGTGCTATGGGTGCCAGGAGTGTGCTCTCAGTCTCAGCGATTGAGAAGAAGGGCTATGCAGTTTTGTTTCGGGGTGGACAAGTGGTGTTCATACCCAGAGGATCTAATTCTGACACAGCAGAGTGACAATGAACAGAGAGCAGGTAGCTCCGAAGGTTGTGCAGACTCAAAGGTAGTCCGACTTCAGAGGGAGTTAGCAGGCTCAAAGGGAGTCTATCTTCAAGTTCATATGGGAGAGAGGAGTCTTCCAAGATTGTCAGAAAGGTGTCATGGGTTGAGATGGCTAGCCAGGATGCTTATAAGCGGGAGGCTTCTAGGAGCGAGATGTCTTCCAAGAAGGGACCATGCCATACAGCAGGATTTGCTTCAGTGATAGAGGAAACAACCAATCAGGTGGATTGGAGAGCAGTTGTGGTAGCGGATCCAGTGCAGGAGGCAGAGTTACTTCCAGTATCCTACTTCCAAATGGTGGTGAGAATACATCCCTCGCTAAGAGGGAGTGTTGATGTTTTGGTAGCGTCACAAGTATTCTCACATGTGTGGGGCTTTGTGGGCTTGTTGATGGGCCTTGTGGGCTTGTGTTGGGGATTCACACCCACATGGGAGAATAAACAAGTCTAATTTAATGTTGAGTTGTTTAAGGGCTGCTCACACACCCCTTGAGTCATATAAAGGGAGATCATGAGTGAGAGATGAAAAATAAGCTTGTGGTGACATTCATTCTTGATAGGGGAGTCTTGGTGACCTCATTCCAGCCATGATGAGGGGCTGAGTAGGCCTCAGTTCTGTTGTTCTGTAACTGTTGTGGACAGGTAAGCTTGGAGAGAGGCAGCCAGCAACCTTAGGATCCCCGCCACAATGTTTTGGGACTGTTTTGAGAGGCTCGGCCTAGTGATCTGAGGCATCCGCAGGCAGTTAGGGGGTTCAGCCAAGCAAGGAAGGACAGATACAGGTCTGGGGGGCTGTCCTTGAGGGGCCGCAGGTGTTCTCGGCACTAGAAGAAGGCTTTCGTTGGTAGAACAGGGCTACTACAGGACTGTGGTACTGTTTCTGAAGGGCAGCAGTTTTGAGGCAGCTTTGGACAGCCATTAAGGGTTGTGTTGACCGCCTATTCAGCTAGGGGTCAACTCATGTGCCATGAAGTATTCATCTATGTTGAAGACAGTATT
>JASDQU010244997.1:0-18504 GCA_032191745.1 Picea mariana
CCAAGTTATAAATGCTGCATAATGATGTTGACTTATGAGAGAAAATGTTGTTGCCAATTCATGTAATACGGAATATGTATTTTCCTTTTTTATTTAAAAATGGTATTTTTAAAATGCGTAAGTGTTTAAATAAAGTTTTTTGGGAATTTATTAGTTTCTCTTTGCTCAATTTATTTTGATTTAAGAAATTTGTAATATTCTAGTTTGATTCTTAGATTAGTATTGTGTATGTATATGATGAATGATAAAATATAAATGATATAGTATGTAAAATTGTATATTAAATGATAATAAACAAAATAGATTATAAGCTGTAGGAGGAATAGGACAAAAGAATGGGGTGTTGTGAGTCCACAAGAGGGGAAATAAAGGAACTAGGGGGTTCAAGGGGGATAAAGAAAGATAATATTATTTGATTGATAAGCATAAGTTATTAACCTTTCTTATTACTTAATCCTTTGGATTATTTATAAGAGAGGATAAACATGTACTTTCCAAGAAGACATGTGGTTTCTCACTCCCATGCAATTTTACCTTATGCCTTTTTTCGGTCATATGAGGGGAGAGACAGAGTTGGAATGTTTTTTAGGGGGTAGTCCAAATTACTCAAGAGTTCAAATTGTCGGTGACTTTGAATTACTAGGCATGTTAGAGTGACCATTCTGTTCAAACTACCATTCCGGCTCAAATCATTGGTATGTATGAATTACCATTTAGTGGGGAAATTTGAATTAAATTGTTGGGAGACTTTGAATCACCATTCAGTTATGAAATTTGGGAGAGCTCAAACTACCATTGTACTATGAAAAATTGGGAGATTTACTCCTTGAGCCAGAACGACCATAGACCTACTATAATCAAGTTATAGAAAGATACCACCATGAATGATGAGAGAATTGTGACTGTATGGAATGATAAATTGTTGTTATTGAGTAAATTTATGCTACATCCACCAGAGAAATTGTCAGGTCCTTCCTTTTTATTATCCAACAAAATGAAGGGATACAACCTACAACACGCCCATTGTAAATTCCTCTTCTTTCCCTCACAGTCTCCTCTCTCAGAATACAATATTTGCGATAATACACAGCCGCGATACAATTCCCTCATAAAAGAGGGTTGCCTTCTTGGGAAAAAAAACCCTAAAATAACTTCTACCGTCAAATTTGTGACCTTATAATGAACAATCCATATTGACTACGAAATTACAATATTTTACAAGGCAATTTTTCTAAATATTTCGCTTCAGGGGCACTTCCCCCGAATCCCCTGCCAAGGGGGGGCTACAAAAATTGTCGTCACCCCCCTGGACCCCCCCGACGATAGTTGTGGGGGGGGGTGGGGAAGCCCCCCCACACCCCCCGTTAGGGAATGAGGTCTAAGCACAGTTGAAACAAACCTCTGAATCAAGAAGATAACCAGGCTCCACAACCAACAATCTCCCACTTGGAGACTGATCACAACTACTCAACTGTTATTGTACCTGCTAGACTATACTCCACCTTGGACCTGGAAAATTTCTCATCTTCACCTTCATGCTTGAAGACCAATTGAAACTGAGAAGGAACTCAGTTTCTCCCTGGTTACTCTCTTTGTAAAGATGTTTGCAGAATTTTGGCTAGTATGTATCTTTTCCAACTTCAAATGTCCATCTTCCAAGACAAATAGTATGAAATGGTATTTGAGTTGTATATGCTTAGTCTTTGGATGGAAGGCTGAGTTCTTTGCAAGATTAATGGCACTCTCACTATCATAGTACAACCTACTATTCTCCTACTTCTTTCACAATTCCTCCATAAACCTCTCTAATCAAATCATTTCTTTACTAGCCTTTGTAGCGACAACATACTCTACTTCTGTTGTTGAAAGTGCAACAACCTTTTGTAGTTTTGAAATCCAACTTACTGATGTTCCACCTACAATAAAAAACATACCCTGTGGTGCTCCTCCTGCTATCTTTATCATTTTCCAGATCTGAATCAACATATCCTTGTAGAATAATGTCTGAACGTCCAAAACATAATGCATGAGTAGCAGTACCTCTCAAATACCTGAGAATCCACTTTACTTCCTCCCAATGTTCTTTACCTGGATTGTTCATATACCTTCTCACAACTCCCACTGCATGTGCAATATCTGGTCTTGTGCAAACCATCGCATACATCAAGCTGCCAACTGCTGATGAATAAGGGACCCTGGACATGTATTATATCTCCTAATGTGTCTTAGGACACATTTCCTTACTTAATTTGAAATGGTTGGCCAAAGGTGTACTAACTGGTTTGGCATTCTACATTCTAAACCTCTCCAACACCTTCTCTATGTACTCACCCTGAGACAATGTCAATTTGTGATTTTTCGTGTCTCTTGTTATTTGTAATGTTCCCAAGCCAATATGACAGGAACATCATGGTTTTGGGTGTCTTTTTAAAACTTTTCTGGTTGTGGCATTCCGTCAAACACTTTGTTGATCTACTTGTTTACATGTGTTTACTTGCAAGATGGCCTCTTGATTTCGGCCTTAGGGATTTAGTTGATGATTTATATGTGTGTTTGCAGAAATAAACAAGAAGATACAATCATGGAACATACCTCAACCATATGCAAGATCAACAATATGATAAACAAGGCAAAACATCTCAAATATGATTTTATTCATAAATAGAAGAACCTACTACAATGAGGATGCTGATCTGGAATGCTCAACAGATGAATCCAATAATATAATAGAATCTTCTACAAAATGCTCCCCATAGAAGACTACAAGCCTCCAAAGGCTGAATATCCAATGAAGACCGATGCAAGAGTAGATCTGGGCCGTATGAGTGCCAAACCCCCAAGCTGGAAGATGTCACACTCTAGTAGAAGACTGAAACCCTCAATAATTCGTCCCTAATGTCAAAGACCTCCAAATGCTATGCTAAATATGTCAAAATGTAGATCGAGATGAGTAGAATCCCCTCTTGAAATCTCAAACCAAAATACCAAGGGAAACTCCTCCAAATGCTAAATCCTTCAATTGAGTTGCACCCTCCTGAAACTGCCAAACCCTATAATTTCAACCTTGATGAAGGAGGCCTTCAAATGCCCTGAAACTCGCTAGGAAGATAGATCGGGACCCGAATAGTCACTAGGTAAAGTCTCAGGATCAGATCTGAAGTATAACCCCTCCAAACAGAATAGATTTGAATCTCAAAATTGCCCTCTTTCTCTCCAATTCGTCCAATGCATCCAATAAATCAAATGGCACATGAAACCCCTCCAGAATGCACTAGATCTAATGGCCAAGCCCCTTCAATGAAAACCCAGGTGCTAGAATATGTTGAAGCCCTTCCAATCTCTTGGAATGAACTTCTCTAAAAGAGTGGTGCACCCCCCTTGCTGGAAACCTCCAATGGTGTGCCCTCCTTCTCTTCCTATGCCTGTGGCCGGTGTAGAACCCTTTTGCACTAATGTATATCTGAACTAGAATGGTGTGGGAGCGTATTTCATCTCCGAGACCAAGCTCGGGACAAGCTAGGTGGAATATTTCACCACCGAATCGTCCTCTAGGGTTTGTTAAGTCAAAACCCTCAAAACCCCCAAGAGATGGGCCCTCTAGCTAGAAGCCAGATATCCAAAAGATAGACATACATGAATGAATGAATAGAGGCCCTTGCCTTTCCTTTATACTTCCTTCTCACCTTCTCCCTCCAAAGTGACTTTCTTTTTATTAATATTTAATTAATTAATTAAATCACTTTAATTAATTAATTAACCTTTTTACCTCTGAAAAGCGCCTTATCTCTCCTTGTGGCTTCCCTGTCCAATGAAAGTCACTTCTAGCCATCCCATCCTATAGTGTTTCTCCTCCCGATTCCAATGAGCTATTACACTGAGAGGTTCCTCCAAGTAATGTGCCCAAAATGACCTCTTCAGTGAATTTAATTGACTTATAGCTCAAAATACTCAAAATCATGGAAATCGATGGAATGCAACGAAACCAAATCCAACCTATGTGGAATGGATCATAATGATGAAATGGGGTGGACGATGCAAGCCAGATCCCAAAATGCCTCTCAATAACCCCTGTACTCGCTATAATACCCATCTGGCTACTCTGGACATCGTAAACCTCTGGAATGTAATGATGTCCCAAAGTGGGGACATTACAGTCCTCCCTGCTAGAAAATTGCTTGTCCTCAAGCAATAACTGAATCCCCTCAAGTATGATACTAGGATCCCATGTCCACCTGTGGGATACATAGTAGAACCCATCCAAAGATGAACAATCACACATGCTGCCCCCTGGGTCCCATATCAAGTCATGAACTACTAGCCCCTGGGACGCATAATCCTGAAATACACCAACTCCGTGAGTCTCCTATACATGAAACATGGCCTCATCCCGAAATGATTCAATCCTCCAAGCTAATATCAATATCAACAGGGCCCTCATCAACTACACCTATCGATGCCAGAATGAGGTACTACAAGACCTCCGTGAGACATCCTCAAGCGATGTGCTCCCATCAACACTGAAGCTCCATGGAAAGTCAGAACAACTTTCCCCTGCAAAGGTCCACTCGCCTTTGTCAGTCAGTGAAATGCTTAATCCTGCGATCCATGGGTCCCATGCTAACCTCTTTCTAAGATCACCATGTTGATCTTGCACCACTATGACCATGACTGTATGCCCCCTGCATAGATACTGGATCCCCATCTCTTGGATCCTCAATCTAAAATACCTATGACCATTGGACTTGCTGTCTAGAAACTGTATCTGTAAATACATCTCTATAGAAGAAGTACCAATTCAACCACCTCCATGTCCGATCATGATGATCAAAAGTGAAAGGCTCCCTCTCTCCCTCGGACAAATCCCTGCAGACCCACTCCAAATCGACTCCTGGTGAAGTGTGTAGCTCTTTGGCTCAACCTGGGTCACCATGTAGTGAAACACCCTGCTAATTAGGTGAACTCCCAGATCCCATGGCAGACTTGGAAGTTTATCACTTCCAATCTCCTCTAATTGCTCCTGTGTCAGACTGATCACTGTCGGAAGCCCTCTGTGCTCATTTGCTATCATCTGGCCTATGGTGCTCACCATCACGCACCAAGTCTTAGCTAGCTGCCTATGACGATCCACCTCTATCCTGTTGGATGTTGTAAAAGTACTCCTGTCAGGTGGTCTCGGCCCGCGCACTCTCCATGCACTCTACCACTGTCTATCTCTCCTCATGTTGTTCTCCATGATAAAAGTGTCGGAAGAGGGTAATAGGGTCATCTGTAGCTGACTGTAGGACTGAAAAATACCACATGCCTCGGTCAATCCCAAGGATTCGACCAAAAGCACGTCTACCTGTACCCCTGATAAATGCTCACCCGTAGCCATCACTAAACCCCAATCATCATGTACAACCAGAAGTAACTCCTCCAACTGCTGGTCAACCAACCTTCATCTCTCATCTCTCATGCAACTGCTGATATGGGGAATGTGCTCTCTCATATCCATGTGCTGCTGCAAAGGAGTGGCATATGCATGCTTCCCTAAGTGTGTCTCCTACCTGCAAGGCAATACACCCCTATGAATCCCACCATACATCTCGGCATGTCTCTGTGAGCTATCACACATCACTGTATGCTCTGACATACTCACGTCATCTCCCGTAGACTCATGCTGCGTCACAGATCCTGGGCATACTGCTGGATCAACCTCTACATGGAGATCAACCTCTCTCGAAACACCAATGGAAATGTCCTCCATCAACTGGCGCTCCTCTGCTAGATCACCAACATCCCCTAGCAACGTGATTGAATGATATATTTGAGTATCCACTAAGATAGGTGAAATGGATCTCTGACAGATCTCCTCAAGAAGCTCATCTGATTTGGACTTTGATTCTTGGGGGGTTGTTTGTGTGCCTCTCAAGAATCTTCGAGTGCTCTCCAACTCTTGAGTAAGTCTTTCCACCTCTAACTCTTACTCCCTCAGAGCCTCGTGATACATCTCACCAATCCTCAATAGGTAATCCCTATCAGTCAACAACTGCTGGTAGTCGGTCCTCATCACAGATACTCTCTCCATGAGAGTATGAAAATCATCCATGGAAAATCCCTCATCTAAAATATCATGTGCCACTGTTGCTCTCCAACACTAATCTGCCATCAATGCATGTGTGTCATCAAAACATCTAGTGGCTTCCATGATCATAGCCTCAATAACTCTCAACTGTCTTGCTAAGTGGTGTGATTCTTGATCATAGTCATGCTGAGGTACCACCTCATGCCTCTCATTGCTAGTGCCATCACTGGAATCCTCAACAACAGTCTCTGCATAATATAAAGTGTTGAACTACCCACTGTCTACTGTGCTATTGGGACCTCCTATATGTGATTGTGTGTCATCATCAATTTCTATCTCCCTCTGCATCACACTGTATCCTATATGAGCATCCGTATCCTCCCGTGCACTCACCCTGCTACTATCATCTGCGCCCGGATCCCATATAGATGTGTCCAGACACATGCTATGGTCTTCCTGACCAATAGAGAGTGCATCCTCATCAATGCAAGCCGATCCTATAAGTACGTGCTCCATCAACTTGCCAGTCTCCACAATTCGCTCAACTAATGGAGTCTCCCAAATCCGTGACTCAATATCCTCATGTTGGTGTGTGAATGTAAGATCAAATGTATGCACGCCATATGTCTCCTCTTGGATTTGTGGATCCATGTGTCCATGTTGTGCATCCCTCACACAAGGCTCCTCTATGCTACTTCTATCCTCATATGATGTGGCTGTCATAGGTTTCTGGAAAGATGATAGATGTGTCATGACCCTCATAGGAAGGTCATTAGATCTAGGTGCTAACACGTGTGAACCCTCACAAGTGTCACCATTTTGCTAAGGTGCAAGGTCATCAATAGTATGTGATATGACTACTGAAGCATAAGTGCTATCATCCTGTCCATCCCACTGCTCCTCCAATGTGCAAGGGTCACTATCCTCCTCAAGCGTGCAAGAATCACTAGCCTCTGTGGTAGAGTCACTATCACTAGCCTCTGTGCAAGAGTCACTGTCATCATTAGACTGCTCCAAATAAACATCTATTGCTCCATCCTCACACACCTCATCATCACTGTCATAGTGTGCCTCAATAATGCGCTCCTGATCCTTACCCCTACACCTATGATCTGGTTCCAAAGGCTCCTTGCAACTGTAGCAAAGCTGCGTGCTCCTAATGGGTGTGGGGTTCCTCTGTTCTTCCAACCACCTAGTTGTTGCTGCTCTCTTTTCCCCTGCTACGATGATCCCATGTAAAATATCCTCTTTGCTCCAATGGGTATTTCTATAGGCTGCATACTGTTGGAAGCTTATTAGGGCCTTGTTTTCCTTGCTAAGGGAAAAATATTTTATCTCCAAGCATGTTATCTCAAAGGATATCTCATCCATTTCTTTCCAACTATCCATTTATCCCTATGAGAGACCCCTCAGGTTGGAAGTATTTTAAGCTTTGATACCACTGTACTGTTCCCAAGCCAATATGACAGGAACACCATGGTTTTGGGTGTCTTTTTAAAACTTTTCTGGTTGTGGCATTCCGTCAAACACTTTGTTGATCTACTTGTTTACATGTGTTTACTTGCAGGATGGCCTCTTGATTTCGGCCTTAGGAATTTTGTTGATGATTTATATGTGTGTTTGCAACAATAAACAAGAAGATATAATCATAGAACATACCTCAACCATATGCAAGATCAACAATATGATAGACAAGCCAAAACATCTCAAATCTAATTTTATTCATAAATAGAAGAACTCGCTACAATGAGGATGCCGATCTGGAATGCTCAACAAATGAATCTAATAATATAATAGAAGCTGCTACAAAATGCTCCCCATAGAAGACCACAAGCCTCCAAAGGCCGAATATCCAATGAAGACCGATGCAAGAGTAGATCTGGTCCTTATGAGTGCCAAACCCCCAAGCTGGAAGATGCCACGCTCTAGTAGAACACTGAAACCCTCAATAATTCAGCCCTATTTTCAAAGACCTCCAAATGCTACGTTGAAGATGCCGAACTGTAGATCTGGATGAGTAGAATTTCCTCCTGAAATCTCAAACTGAAATACCAAGGGAAACTCCTCTAAATGCTAAATTCTCCAATTGAGTTGCACCCTCCTAAAACTGCCAAACCCTGTAATTTTGGCCTTGATGAAGGAGGCCTTCAAATGCCCTGAAACTCACTAGGAAGATAGATCGGGACCCAAAAATTCACTAGGTAAAGTCTCAGGATCAGATCTGAAGTATAAGCCCTCCAAACGGAATAGATTTGAATCTCAAAATTGCCCTCCTTCTCTCCAATTCGTCCAATGTATCCAATAAATCAAATGGCACATGAAACCCCTCCAGAATGCACTAGATCTAATGGCCAATCCCCTGCAATGAAAACCCAGCTGATAGAATCTGTCGAAGCCCTTCCAATCCCTTGGAACGAACTTCTCTCAAAGAGTGGTGCGCCCCCCTTGCTAGAAACCCCTAATGGTGCGCCCTCTTTCTCTTCCTGTGCCTGTGGCTGGTGTAGAACCCTCCTGCGCTGATGTAGATCCAAACTATAATGGTGTGTGAGCGTATTTCATATCCGAGACCAAGCTTGGGACAAGCTAGGTGGAATCTTTCACCACCGAATCGTCCTCTAGGGTTTGTTAAGTCAAAACCCTCAAAACCCCCAAGAGATGGACCCTCTAGCTAGAAGCTAGATATACAAAAGATAGACATACATGAATGAATGAATAGAGGCCCTTGCCTTTCCTTTATACTTCCTACTCACCTTCTCCCTCCAAAGTGACTTTCATTTTATTAATATTTAATTAATTAATTAAATCACTTTAATTAATTAATTAACCTTTTTACCTCTAAAAAGTGCCTTATCTCTCCTTGTGGCTTCCCTGGCCACTGAAAGTCAATTCTAGCCATCCTATCCTGTAGTGTAGCTCCTCCTGATTCCAATGAGCTATTACACTGAGAGGTTCCTCCAAGTAATGTTCCCAAAATGATCTCTTCAGTGAATTTAATTGACTTATAGCTCAAAATACTCAAAATCATGGAAATCGTCGGAATGCAACGAAACCAAAGCCAACCTGTGTGGAATGGATCATAATGATGAAATGGGGTGGACGATGCAAGGAAGATCCCAAAATTCCTCTCAATAACCCCTGTACTCGCTATAATACCCATCTGGCTACTCTGGACATCGTAAACCTCTGCAATGTAATGATGTCCCAAAGTGGGGACATTACATTATTCTCATACCAAGGATTTTCTTTGCCGCACCCAAATCCTTCATCGCAAATGAATTAGTTAATTTATTCTTGAGCACATTTATATTCTTCATATTAGACCCTATAACAAGCATGTCATCGACATACGATAGAAAGATAATACAACTTCCATTTTATAGCCTTTTAAAATAAACACAGTGATCAGAATGACATCTACTATAACCTTGTTCTGTCATAAACCTGTCAAACTTAAAAAACCACTGCCTTGGAGCTTGCTTTAGTCCATACAAGCTCTTCTTCAAATTGCATACCAAATTCTCCTTTCCTTTGACCTCATACCCCTGTGGTTGCTGCATATAAATCTCTTCCTCCAAATCCCCATGGAGAAAAGTTTTTTTTACATCTAACTGTTCAAGATGCAAATCTTCTACCGCCACAATACTTAAAATAGTCCTAATTGAAGTCATCTTAACAAAAGGAGAAAATATTTCATCAAAATCTATAACTTTATTTTGTGCAAACCCCTTTACAACAAGTCTAGCCTTGTATCACTTTTTTCCTCAATATTCTTCCTTCAACTTGTAAACCCATTCATTCTGCAATGCTCTTTTTTCTGCAGGCAACTGAACCAAATACCAAGTCTGGTTATTTACCAAGGAATCCATTTCCTCTTTCATGCCTTGCTCCCACTTCTTTTTAATGTCTCCCTGCATTGCCTCTTCATAACATTATGGTTCACTAGAATCAATCAACAATAAATAATACAATGAAGGAGAGTATTGTTCAAAGGGTCTACTTAACCTGGAATCTCTTCTAACAACACTTGTAGGAGTTTGAGGTACCTGTTGCTCCTATTGTTGTACATTTTTATTTTCTGGTACCTTTTGAATTCCTTTTTGAGTGATCTCATCAAGCACTGCGTATTCTGGTTTTTCTTCTTCCTGTTTCCTTCCCTGCAACTAATCTTTATACATGACCTTCTCATTGAATATGGCATATCTAGTCCTAATGATTTTGTGATTTTCATAATTTCATAAGCAATAACCAAAACAATTAACACCATATCCAATAAAGGTACACTTCTTGGATTTTCCTTCAAGCTTTGTTCTATTTTCTTTATCAATATGGAAAAATGCTTCACAACCGAAAGTCTTGATAAATGAATAGTTTAATTTTTTACCTATCCATGCCTCCTCTAGAATGCCACCATCCAAGGAAATTGAAGGTCCTTTGTTTATCAAGTAAACAACAATATCTATAACATCTTCCCAAAATTGTAAGGGCAACCCAACATGCAATCTCATACTCCTTGCACGCTCCATGATTGTCCTGTTCATCCTTTCTGATACACCATTTTCTTGTGGTGTTCCTGTAATTATCTTCTCTGTATGAATCCCATGATATGAACAATAATCATCAAACTCCTTGCTGCAATATTCACCTCCATTGTCTGATCTGAGACACTTCAACCTTTTTCCTGTCTCATTCTCAACCAAAGCTTTCCATTTCTTAAAAGTGTCAAAAACATTATATTTTTGTCGAATACAATAAACCCAAGTTTTTCTAGTTGCATCATCAATAAAAGTAACATAATAACGAGAGACACAAAGAGATGATACCTAAGATAGTCCCCATACATCTGTATGGACAAGCTCTAACCATTCACTCTTGTTTTCTTTTCCAACTCTGAGAAATCTGACTCTCTTTTGTTTTCCATATACACAGTGCTCATAGAAATCCAAATCAATTTGTTTAAGATCTAGCAACAAATTCCTTTTTTGAAGTATTTGCATTCCCTTATCACTCATGTGTCCAAGCCTATGATGCCAAAGTGTTGTATCCACTCCTGTAGAAGCTAAAGAGATAGAAGAATTAGTATTACTAGTACATAAATACAATGTACCTACCTTCTCTCATTTTGATATCACCAATGATTCTTTGGTGACCTTCCAAAACTTATATGTAAATATAGATATACAACATTCACTTTCCAAATGCCCTGTTGAAATTAGATTTTTCCTTAGATATGGAACATGTCTTACCTCTTTCAACAACCATTGGTTTCCATTCTTTTTCTTTATTTGTATCTTACCCATTCCAACAATTTTGCATGGTGCATCATCACCCAAATGAACCTGTCCAAAATCACCTTGAACATAATCTAGAAAATGTTTCCTATGGGGTGCGACATGAAATGAAGCCCCTAAATCTACTACCTAGGACTCAGAAATATTATCTACAGAAAGAATCAAAGCATCTTGTAACACATCACCAGTTATATTTGCTTCTTTTTTTTTCTCTTGTTGTCCATCTCTTTGTTTCTTTGGATCTCTGCAATCTTTCTTTAGATATCCTTTCTTCCCACAATTCCAACACTCTTTCTTTCCCAGTCTAGATTTGGATCTGCCCTTCCTAGAATTCCCACGGTTCCCTGAGCCTTTTCCTCTATCCTTTTGTATTCACCCATTCTCCACTGTCAACACATTACCTGATGTCTCACCTGTGCTTTTCCATCGCATTTCCTCGCTAAGGACGATCCAGGATATTTTCATCGAGTGACTTATAAAGAATTGCATTAAATGAGCATAAATTAAAGTGCACCATTAAAGAAGGAAAAACTCAATAATGAAGAGACATAAGCATCAAATATGAACACAAAAAACTTGATACCGAAGTTCGTCCCTGGTGGACTACGTCTCCGGGTCCTGCTCTCAAATGAGTAGGCCTTTTTATTAACTCAACAAAATAATTTGGCAAAATACATAAGTATACCTCATTATGAAATCAAGATGCAAAGTTTTACTCAGATCAGAAAACAGACAACACCATTGAATTTGTGGTATCAAATTACCCAAAAATGATTGTCTCCATGCTTCGATCCAACTTTGGTACTCCCAGGCCCAAGAGAAACTTTGTCTCGGTTTTCATGCCCTGCAACCTGCAATAAATGCTGAGAATATGTCTCTAAAACCATGCTGGTCCATACCCTCACATGCCTCCTTTCAATCTGGGTGGATTCACCTTTTAAGAAAAAAACACGGCCTTGTAATCAATGGAAGGTCATTGGCCTTATGGTTATCAAAGCATGTATTAAGGCGTTAATAGAGGCGGAGGTCTTGGGGTCGAGCCCGCGAGCCTCCCTTTTTTGTGTATTCATTGTAACAATATATATATTTGAAATGGTTGTTCTCGTCGAGTTTAGCAGTGTTCTAGATATGATGGTTGGTTGACAAATTTGGAGGGGTCCCGCCAGATTTTGCGGACCTGCTAATTTTTTTTTTTTTTTAATTTTCGTTCACGGGCTGTCATTAAGAATTTTTCCACTTCCAACTGGGATCCCATGAATGGGCCACGTGGCAACCAACCATTGGGACACATCAACCACTGTATAATCACCCTGCCACATCAACATACGGTCTTCCAACTCAGCTTGCCATGTCAACCTACCACGTTAGCCGCCACGTCACTGTATGGAATGCCACGTGGTTGTTTGGACTGCCAGGTGGCACAATTTTACTGGTCCACGAAATGACCTAGAAATTCCAAATATGAGTGACACGTGGCAGCCTTTGGTGCTGCCACATCACCATGCTAATGTCATCATGACACATGTCGCCTCCTACGCATGCCACACATGCTGTACGGATGCAAACATCATCTGTATTGATGCTGACGTCAGCAATACAGATGCTGACTCATCCCCCTGCTGACTTGGATAGATTGACCAAACTTTGACCATGAATATCTTTCGATCCATAACTCCGTTTGACAAGATGTTGGAAAGCTTGTGATGCACTCTTCACGATGATGTCATTTTCACTGAGTTTTGAGAACTTTGAATTTTTTTCCTTTCTCTATCTGTTGAAGTCATTATGAGCTTCCTAAGTTGCTTTTGTGAGTTCTGAGTTGTCCTTAGTCTTCTCTGTATCCTTTTTGGATCACACCTTTCCAGCGAGAGCTTTGGACCACCAAAATATTTTATCAATCAACAGATAAGTGAGGGAAGAGTTCCCTTACCTTGTCCTTCTCAATCCACTTTGCCTTGGTTGGATGTGTGCCCTTTAAGCCTACTCAAAGATAATTAACATCACCCCTACGTGAAGTCCTCATCCTTCTGTCCAGGATGATGTCTTCTTTTAACTCATCCAAGAACTCAGGAGCAAACTCATCAATTGAAGGTATTGAAACTTCCTCATCCTGATCCATGATCATGGGAGGCTAATTTTTTTTCAAGTTCTCTACATTTACAACTGAGTAAATCTGCATATAAGGTGGAATATTCCGACGAAAGGCATTCGTACCACTTTTCTCCAAAAAAGTGACGGGTCTATAATGAATGGGCTTGATTTTCTTGTCTTCACCCTTCAATCTCTCCTTGCTGATGTGAAGCCATACCCGGTCTCCAACCTGGAAATGATGATCAACCTTGTGTTTTTCATGCCAATATTTATATTGTGCTTTACTTTTCTCCAATTGTTCCCTGACTGCCTGGTGTACCTGTTGGATCCTCTAGATGAACTTGTGGGATCTGTCTTCATTTCTTTCTTCATTTGAATCAACATCTCTCCCATACATCAAGTCCAAAGGAAATTTAGGTAGGTACCCAAAACATGTCTCAAAAGGTGAACACTGAGTGGAGGAATGTAAGGCTTGGTTGTAAGCATGTTGTACATAGGGTATTTGTTCATCCCATAACTTGGGATACTTGCTACAGTAGCCTCCAAGCAAAAGTACCACTGTTCAGTTTACAACATCTGTCTGTCTGTTGGTTTGTGGATGGAAAGCAATGCTCCTCTTCAATTTGGTGTCCATCATTCTCCACAATCTTGTCCAAACATCCCCTAGGAATTGAGTATCTCGATCCAAGATAAGACTTGTGGGTAACTCAAAGTGAACCCAAACATACTAAAATAAGAGATTGGCAGTCTGCTCAACAATGATCTGCTTTTTACATGGCATTAAGATAAACATTTTTCTAAACCTATCAACTACAACATACAAATAGTCATGACCCCCTTTTGACATTGGTAAACCCCTACAAAATCCATGGAGATACTTTCCCATGGATGGGATGGAACAAGTAGTGGTGAGTATGGCCCCAATTTTCTATTAGTGGGATTACAAGCAGAACACATCACACACCCCTTTACATACTTAGTTACAATTGCTTTCATTTGAGTCCAATAACAAAACCTCTGCAAATGATCCATAGTTCTTCCTACCCCAAAATTCCTAGACACAAGAGAAGTGTGAGCTTCTCGTATTACATGGACTAATTCACTTGTAGGAATACATAGCTTTCCAAGATGGTAGAGTAGTTTTCCCTACAAACAATAGTTCTGTACCTATGTACGATGGGTTAGCTTCTCATATACTTCTTTAAAATCTTCATCAATGGCATATTGTTCCACATAGCTATCATGAGATAAATAAGTATTCTTCAAAATAACAGAAGCAACAATATGAGGTCTAGAAAGCATATAAGCTACCTTGTTACTTGTACCCTTTTTGTACTTGATTACCAAATGAAATTGTTGTAGAAAACCCATCCATCTGTAGTGTCGATATTTTTGCAGTTTGGTTTGTGCTTGGAGGTACTATAAGGGTTGGTTATTTGTATGTATGATTGTTTCTTTCCCTAACAAGTAGTGTTCCCATTTCTTTACGCTTTTAACTAATGCATACAACTCTTTATCATATGTAGGATAGTTAACAACAACTTGGTTAAAAGTTTCAGAGTGGTAACAGATAGGCTTATGATATTACATCAATACTGCACCCATGGCGTATTCGTTGGCATCTGTCTCGATATCAAAGGGATGTTGAAGATTCGACAGTGCTAATACTGGTGCGGTACTGATCTTTTCCTTCAAAGTGTTGAAATATTTTTATTGCTTTCCTCCCCACTGAAAAGTGTTTTTCATACTGGTTAAGGCATGCAAAGGAGCTGCTACGAAGGAGAAGTTTGAAATGAACTTCCTCCAATACTGGATTGCACCTAAGAAGCTCAGTATCTTGGTTACACTTTTGGGCTCAAGCCAATTTACAATTACATCAATCTTGGAAGGATCAATTTTTAGTTGTCCTCCTCCTACAATATGACCTAAGTACACGAGTGTAGTCTTACCAAATTCACATTTGGACAGTTTTACATACAAATTTTCATTTTGCAAAGTATCCAATACTTGCTTTACATTCCTCACATGTTCATCCCAAGTCCCGCTAAAAATAAGAATGTCGTCTAAATATACAATCACAAAATCATCTAGAAAAGGCATGAATACATCATTCATCGCACGCATCAAAGTTGTTGGAGCATTACAAAGACCAAACGATATAACTAACCACTCAAACAATCCCTGTTTGGTTTTAAAGGCAGTCTTCCATGCATCCTGTTCTGCAACCCTGATATGATGGTATCCACTGCGCAAATCCAACTTAGTGAAATAAACAACATTCTTTAAATGATCAAGTAAATCATGTATATGAGGAAGAGGGTATCGATTTTTCACCGTGATTTTATTTAAGGCCCGATAATCGACACACATTCACCATGTGCCATCTTTCTTTGGCACCATCACGATCAGAGAACCACAAGGAGATGAACTGGGTCTGATGACCCCTTGATCCAATAAGCCCTGTACCTTCTTCTTGATCTATGTCATCTCCACAACTGACATCCTATACATGCCCACATTAGGAAGATGAGAATCCTGCTGAAGATGTATCTCATGTTGGATTTCCCTCTTAGGAGGTAATCCATCTGGTTCCTGGAAAATATCATCATACTTAGAAACAATATCAATTAATTCTTTCTTATGAGAAGAATCACATCCTTGAAAAGTGTCGGATGTTCCGACATCTTTCTCCCTTACGATCATGAGTACATATCCCTTATTAGTGTTTATGAGTCTCTTCATTTGTCCTGCACTAACAAGTGGTGTGTTTACCCTCATGTTGTGATCTCTAACAATATATTCCACTCCCTCCTTAGTAAGGTGGTATTTGTTCTCATGACGAAAGAAGACTGCTTTTCTATCATAAAGATAAGGACTCCCCAACACTATGCCACATATATCAAGTGATACCAAATACAAATCCACTTCATCAATCAACTTTGAAGAAATAGAAAATCTGACCCTACATTGATTGGTGACATTAAGTTTTTCTTTATCACATACCCGACCAAGAGGATAAGGCTTTGGATGTGGTTTTGTTTCAAGACCCGTCTTTTTGACAAGTCCTTCAGATATCAAGTTTACTTGGGAACCCAGATCAAATAATGTATCTATCTTAGTGTGTTTAGATACAAATCTTATGTGAAATAATTCATTCCTCTTTCGTTCATCATCATGAGATTCATTATTGGAATTTGAACTAGGATGAAGGGAATCTTTACCTTGTACTCCAACTGCTATGATCTTTCCTTTTGTCTCTTGAATCAGAACCAAGACCTTGTTGCACTGCATCAATGGTTTTTGTCTTCCCCTTTCCACCGAATTGTTTCGGTCTCTTCTCTGGATGCAGTTTCCAATGGTGTTCATCATCGTGACCACTTTTCTTGCAATGAGTGCAAGATGGATTTACTCCTTCTCTTGTCATTGTGGCGGTCTTCTTGTTCTTCCTTTTAAACTTATTAAATGGCTTATGTGGGAGATTGGAAAGTTTCTTTGTGGGATCTTCTTGAACATGCTTTCCCCTGTTCTCAAGGTGAGTGGTTTGCACACAAACTTCATCAATACTAGTGGGGTTAAACAAGAGAAAGGTATGACGAATATAACTGTGAAGTGCACCAATATACTTTATTAAAGTTTCATAAGAATCCAAAGGAATGTTTAATGCAAGAGATTTCTTACTAAATTCTTCTGTGAAACTTTGTACAGTTTGACCTTTACTTTGTCTTAAAGTTTTCCATTCCATCATTGCTTTATGTAAATACCCCAATGGATAAAATTGCTTCCTTATCGCTGATTTAAATTCCGACCATGAGGAAAGAACATCACCACACTTACTTATGTCCTGAAGTTTTCTATCCCACCATACGAGAGCGGTGCCTTCCAACTAAAGAGAAGCCAGTTGCACTTTAACTTCCTCTTCATTAATATGATGAACACGGAAATATACTTCAACCTGTCAGATCCAATTATCTAGATTTTCAGGATTAACATCTCCATTAAACATAGGTAAAGAGAATTTTACATCAAGCTTTAATACTAGTTTCTTAAAAGAGGCTTTATGGATAGAATGATGAGAATGATGAGAGTGATCATAGGAAGAAGATCTAGAACTTGATGGTGAAGATGGAGGCTCAGGATGGTCTCATCCAGCCCCTTGATTTACCGAAGAATCATCATCAACATGTGCTTATTTTTTCTTCCCTTTCTTCTTCATCCTCTTCTCGTAGTCTCCATACATTTGTTCGACCATTTATGACATGTGATAAAATACCATATGGATTTTTTTCTCCTATTCATCATGCTTGTCTTCTTCTTCCATTTTCTTCCTTCGAGATGCACGAACAACTTCAGGATTGAAAGTATTAAGAGTTCCTTCACCCTGCTTATGCTTGGCCCTAGTAAGCATTCACACTCAACAATTCAAGTCAAAGACGATTGCTCTGATACCAACATGATCCAAGATATTTTCATCAAGTGACTTATAAAGAATTGCATTAAATGAACATAAATTAAAGTGCACCATTAAAGAAGGAAAAACTCAATAATGAAGAGACATAAGCATCAAATATGAACACAAAAAACTTGATAATGGAGTTCATCCCTGGTGGACTACGTCTCCGGGTACTGCTCTCAAATGGGTAGGTCTTTTTATTAACTCAACAAAAGAATTTGACAAAATACATAAGTAAACCTCATTCTGAAATCAAGTTGCAATTTTTGCTTAGATCAAAAAACAGAAAGCACCACTGAATTCGTGGCATCGAATTACCAAAAAATGACTGTCTCCACGCTTTGATCCGACTCTGGCACTCCCAGGCCCAAGAGAAACTCTGTCTTGGTTTCCATGCCTTGCAACTTGCAATAAATGCTGAGAATATGTCTCGAAAACTGTGTCAGTTCGTACCCTCATGCGCCTCCTTGCAACCTGGGTGGATTCACCTTTTAATAAAAAATCATGGCCTTGTAATCAATGGAAGGCCTTTGGCCTTATGGTTATCAGAGCATGTATTAAGGCATTAATAGAGGGGGAGGTCCTGAGGTCGAGTCTGTGGGCCTCCCCTT
>JASDQU010244997.1:25521-62690 GCA_032191745.1 Picea mariana
AAATTGGAGAAATTTCTATTTATGGAAAGTGGTTAACCCTAAAATAAGGAAAATAGGTTAAGTGACCTAGAAATGGGTTAAGTGACCTAAAAATTGGAGAAATTTCTATTTATGGAATGTGGTTAACCCTAAAATAAGGAAAATAGGTTAAGTGACCTAGAAATGGGTTAAGTGACCTAAAAATGGGTTAAGTGACCTAGAGGATGAAAGTTTAAATAATATAGCAATGGTCTCTTGTAGATCATCCTTTTTGTGGATCAATGGAGAGCTTCTTGTGAGAATATCTTTTGGAGTATTGATGGAGAGCTTCTTGTGAGAGCTTGTTGAGCATTTTTGGTGTGGAAAACTTGAACATATTGAATATCTATAGGTGACTGAGGTAACCAAGGATATATAAGCCAAATTTCAGAAGGAAGGTGAAGAAAAGAGGGCTGGAATTGAAGGGAGGATAAATTCTTTTGATGATGCTTTCTAAGGTATGTTATTTATAGGCCATCTCACCATTTTAGCTATAATTTTTTTTTATATAATGATCCAGATCATGAAATTGCTATACCATTGAGAAAACATACCCAAGTATTTGTGTTAAAAAATTCATCTTTTGGGTCATTTTATTTTGGGAGTTACACTCTGTGGAAAATAGGGTTTGTGGCTAGTCCTGAAACTAGTCAAAAACAGGTGTTTCAGGTAAAAACGTCATAACTTCTTCATAACAGATCTAAATTTAGTGAGACCAAATGTGTTGGTTAGGGTACATGCATTAGTATGTTTTGTAGCATTTTCAAATCAATTCAACAAATATTTTTTGTGGGCCACGCTCTACAAGGTCTCTCTCTAGAATAAGCCAGAATTCAGCAAGGTATGCCATTTTTGCTCTAACGCCTTTTCTGTGAGGTTCCAAGTAGTTCCACCTGGAGGAATTGCATTAAAAACACTGAAGAACATTGTATATCAGTTTCATATCTTTATTCATTACAGGTACACAATTATGATTATTTCAATTTGGGGTTGTTGACTAATCCAAAACTAGTCATGGTTGAGACAAGTAGTTGATGAGTTGGCACATACATGAGGTGTATAGTTGATGATGTTGGTATATATTGATGAGTAATTGTTGATGAGTATTTGAAACATGATTGGTATATACTTGGTACATGGTTGGACACACTTGTTTATGGTACAGGTTGATTACAGGTTGTTTGGCACAGGTTGGTGCATGGTTGATGCACTTGTTTATGTTGACATATTGATATCTGTTGAGGATTGTTGCCTCATCGCAGTTGGTGCTGAGAATGTAAGCTGATTATTGCATATAGATCTGGTTCTCTTGTAGAGTTGTACTCTATTCAGTTGTTGCTGAAAAACCCCCAGATTGAAGTCCATAATAAAAAGAAAAATTGTACATACATCTTGTAATCTTTGTGGAGATGATTTGTTGATGATATGCTGCTGATATGTATTCACATCTAACTGATTATAAATGAGAGCAATGAGTAATGAGAAAATGTTGAATGTTAACTAAGGAGTTTTTGTGTCAGAGGGAAGTTTTGGGAAAAAGATCCCCACACTCATTCACCCCCCCCCCTCTAAGTGTGGTAGGTGTGTCCAACAGAGTGCGATGCATCAAGGGAAGGCATTGGAGCCGTACTTATGAAAAACATACACCCAATTTTCTATGAAAGCCGAAAGTTGAGAGGTCCTGAGCTCCTCTACACCATCTATGAAAAATAAATGATAGCCATCATTCATGCATTGGCTAAGTTCAGACAGTATTTAGTTGGGGAAAAAATTGTAGTAAGGAAAGATCACAACAACCTCAAGTACTTCCTAGACCAGAAGGACTTGAATGAAAGGCATCAAAAGTGGGTGAGCAACATCCAAGCATATGACTTTTATATATAATTTTTCAAAGGGAAGAATAACCTGGTAGCAGATGCTTTGTCCATGAGACCATTAGTTTATGCCATGATTGATATTTCAATGAATTGGAAGGCCCACCTCTTGGTGGAATATTCAAAGAACAAATTTTCTTGTGAAGTGATGGATGGGCAAGTGATAGATGGCAATTTATAGATTATGGATGATATAATATACTATAAGGGACATATTTTCTTGGTTCCTGAATCATCCTTCAATACCAAGGTGTTACAGGCATGCCATGATTCACCAGTGGCAGGGAACCAGGGGTTCATCAAGACATACAGACAGGTACGAGAGAGATTTTCTTGGAAGGGTTTAAAGGAAGACGTGATGAGCCACATCAAGGACTGTAGTACTTTCTAGGCCAACAAAGATGAACATATTCAATGAACATGACTACTATATCCACTTATCATTCTAGAGCAGAAGTGGGAGAGCATATCCATGGATTTCATCATAGGGTTGCCCAAGGTTTAGGGAAAAGACTCCATTTTCATAGTGGTGGACAGGTTGACGAAGTTTGCACACTTTTTTTCCATTGCCACATATTTCAGTGAAACAAAGGTTGCATAAATATTCTTCGGGGAAGTTTTCAGACTACATGGGATGCCCAAAACCATAGTGAGTGACAGGGATAACAGGTTCATGAGAAATTCCTGGCAGGATCTCTTCAAGCTAGTAGGTACGACCTTGCCACCTTGTACCAGTTATCACTCCCAAAAGGATGGCCATACAAACATAGTCAACAAATGGGTTGAAGGATACCTCAGAAATTATGTGGCAGGACAACAGAAAGCATGGGTCAAATGGCTTCACTTGGGGGAATACTATTACAACACCACTCATCATATGTACATTAGTATGCCGCCATTCAGAGCCTTATACAACTATGACCCTCTCTCCTTTGTAGAGATTTCCTTCCTAGAAAACAGGGCTCCCATGATCCAGGACTGGATTCAGCAGAGTCAGGACATCCTCAAAGAATTAAAGGATCACCTATAGAGGGCACATAATCAACAGAAGGTACAGACATCCAAGCATAGATTTGAGCGCACCTTTGAGGTCAGTGACTTGGTTTATTTGAGGCTCCAACTGTATCGATAGACATCTATTAAGAGAAGTGGTGCAAAGAAGCTCCAACCCCATTTCTTTGGTCCATATAGAGTCAACAGGAGGGTAGGATTCATGGCTTATGAGTTGGATCTACCATAGGGAAGAAAAATACATAATGTCTTTCATGTTTCATGTTTGAAGAGGGCCATCAGAAAGTATATCACTCCTATCGAGGAATTTCCACCCATGGATGAAGAAGGACAGTTGGTACTGATACCAAAGGAGATACTTGAAGTCAGGGAGAGGAAGCTAAGGAAAATAAGCATCATCAGAGAATATTTGGTTAAGTGGAAGAATCTACCTATGGAGGATGCCACATGGGAAGGGGGGCAGTTGATTCAAGAGACAGGTTCAGAATTGCTTGTGGGCAAGCAATTTCTAGAAGGGAATACTATAATGTACCCCACCTCTTGATGAAGAGGTTTGGAGAGACTCAATAGTCTAGCTTTCCCCACTAGACTATAGTCTCAGGCATATTGGGGACAAAGTCAACCATAAAACATAATATTCGAAAGTTAAGTTGACTTTGTGAAAAAAGGGTAACTCAACAAAGAAAAATAAAAAGATGACTTAGGTTAAAAATTAACCCTAGGGGTAAAACTAACTCAATGGAGGAATAGATTGGAGCTATAAAGGAAAGGGAAGGGAACACTCCTTATTCATTCTGAATTATTATATTATTTTCATTGGAGCTCTTGAGCATAATCAATTTTGAGGGTTTTGAGTCTAAAACCCTAGAGATCAACTCGGTGGTGAAATATCCCACCTTCCTTGATCTAGGCTTGGTCCCGGAGGTGAAATAATCCTCCCACACCATTCTACAATGTTGCAGGTTGGTTCTACAGGCAGTTTCCAGGCTAGGGCGCAACCCAGGGGCGTTTCCAGCAAGGGGGCACAACATCTTGGAGATATTGGTTTGATCTGGAGGAATGAGGAGGTATTTTGGAAAAGTAACACCTGGGTTCTCTTTGTAGGGTCCCTAACATCATTCTTGGTCTATTCCGGTGGAGTTAATCCTTGCAGTTTATTTCCGTGAGCTTGGCACAAATTGGAGAGAAGGAGGGCACATTGTAGAAAGTGGTTTTCAGTGTTTGGAGGCTCAAATATTCATAGATCGGCTTGAGACTTCATCATCTTAGTAGTAGTGGCCCGATCTATGATTTGGTAGAGTTTGGTGGTATTTGGAGGTTCCTAGAGGGGAGAACGTACCCTCTCTGACTTTATCAAACCAGGGAGGGCGCAATCCAGTTTAGGGATTGTCTAGTTAGAGGAGAAACACTTCTACGATTAGCTTGAGACTTGGCCTGAAGGTTTCTATTAGCCCTATCTACATTCCGGGTGAGTTTGGGAGGATTTGGAGGTTAGGAAAGGGTGGGCTGAAACTTGAGGGTTTGGCAACATTCAGAGCAGGGCACAACTCAACTAGTTGGAGAGGTTTGGTAGTGTATTGACCGGGTTCTTCTATCTTCAATCATATTTACTTGTTGCTGGCCTTTGGAGGCTTGGATATCTTCTCTTACAGCCTTTGGGAGGCATTTATCTTTTATTTTTCTTCTTATTGTATCAACTGGCAACCCATTTTGTTATTATTGGGGCTTTCTTCCAGATCTGTAAATCTCTTGTATACGTGATCTCCATACTATATAAATAAAGGTCATATCTGACATTGTTGATTCTCTACTGGTGTTCTTATATCTCTTGTCTTGTTTATGATTGTATGCTTCATATCTATTGGTCAATCAACATTGAATACTCCAATGCATATGTTTGTGGATACACATGCAAACACCTGAACAAACATAACAAACAATAAACAATTAGTGTTATGAGAAAAACTTTTGGCTCAGGAACATTACAGGGGGGCTACAAAAATTTTCACCGCCCCCCTTGGACCCCCCTGGCGAAAATTGTGGGGGGGAAAGCCCCCCCACACCCCCCATTAGGGAATGTGGTCCAAGTAACAGTTGAAACAAACCTCTGAATCAAGAAGATAACCAGGCTCCACAACCAACAATTTGGATAATACCTAGAATCCTAGCAATGAGATTTCCTAGCCAGCATGTGCTAGAAATTTGGAGGGAAGTAGGATAGCTTGAGGGAATGCTTAATCGAGAATAATATCCCATTTGTTGGGTTTTCTAGAATAATGGGGAAAGAGGGCTATGAATTGAGACTAATGTAGATGCAAAATTGATTGTGAACCTGGGAATTGGGTAGTGTGAAGAAAATTAGAGCCAACCATAGGAAAAATTCACCCTTGTAGATTTATAGCCTCAACTAGAGGGTGGTCTCTATTACAAAGAGAATTTTTGTAGCAAGAAGCCTAGTGGATTGTGTTGGATTAATGCTATTTATGTCAAAATTTTTATTACTTTCTAGTTTGTTCAGTTTTGATTGCATGTGTATTCTTACAATTATAATTTATGGTTCCATTTGTGACTAAATGGTTAATTATTCTTGCATAAGCCTACATTATTTTCTTACCTATGTTAATTAATTAACTAGCATAATCTTGAGGATGTATGGGCTAAAAATCAGTTTGTATAGGAAAAAATTATAGTTGCATATGAAGTGTTTGACAAAATGTCTCCATAAGAAGAATTTGGGAATATGTGTGTAAACTTGTAGTTGGACCTAATTCTCAAATTGGAATACTGTTAGAGTACATGGACATGTTAAAGAAGTATAATTGGTGTAAATCATGTATTGTAGAGTTCAACTCCATGTCAAATTGAGCAAAAATGCAGTTTGTAGGATAACTGTTTGATAAAATGTCCATGAGGAAAAAGGATTGTATAGAGTCGTAATTGAGAATTCCTAGTTTTAAAATGCTTGAATGGTGTCTTTTGATGGAGCATAGAGTTGAATTGAACTGTCTATTGAGGAAATTTATAAAAAAGAATTGGGGAAATAATGAAAACTTGGTGAAAATACCCAATGTTAGAGGAGGATAGGAGTTAAATTGGTAATTGTGGCATCTAATTGGTAGGAAATGGGATCAAATTTCCTAATAGGAGAAAAATAATTTGATTGGGGGTTGAATTAGAGAAGCCATTCCTGCAAGCTTCATGGTGGTTGCATGTTTGTTGAGTAAAAAGTATAAAAAACTTATGAGAGCCATGCCATCCAACTTAGAAGCCAAAATTGGATATGGGTGTACTCAATTGAAAGATAATTCAAAGGGTAATTCTCTTGACGCCTTAGATTTTGGAGAATTTCTTTAGAATTCTTTAGAATTTGAGAAGAAATAGGGCAGTATCCTTGATTTGATAAAATTGATGAAGTGCATAATTACCAACATTTGAAAGAAAATGTTACGGATCTAGAATTGACATGTCTCTAACAACTTTATTGGTATGCACACTTATTGCAAAGTTAGAGCTCCAAAAAGGACAAGTGAAGAATATTATTGAAGAGGAGACATGGAAGATGGAAAAGGACCTTACATCCATGAATAAAAAGTTAGAGGCCTGAATATGAGTGTAGAAGAGATAGAGTCTAATGGGCATAGAAAGAGAATGAAGTCATTAGAGTTGGTAGAAACTATAAGGAGATTGAATATGGAGGTGAAAAGTTGTAGAGATGATAATGAGAGGATGTTGAAAGCTCAGGAGAAGAAAAATCAACTAAACAATCAAATACTCCAGACTTAAAATCATTTTCAAAAGTAATGATGAATGGATTAGGTTGAAGGTATGAGGAAGGAGGTAGAGTCCATTCAATAAGAGAAAACCATGGAATATTAGTCACTCAAGAAGTGATACTAGAAATCAAAGGAATAATTACTCACTAGCACATTCAACAAGGAAGCCATATGTATTCGAAGAATCACGAAGCAGTCCAAAAGTGTCCCCATTCAGATATCAAAGGATAATGTATGAGCAAAACCATTTGCAAGGATATCTTGGGAAGATCAAGCCACCAAACTTTGATGGTGAAAACAAGATGGGAGAGGATGCCGAAGCTTGGTTTCTTGCAATAAGAAAGTACTTTAAGCTCCATAATTATTCATCCAATCTAGAAGCTATAAGTTCCATATACAACCTACAAAAAAGATTCTATTTGGTGGGAACAACTAAAGAAATTTAAGCACATTGACAAAGGAGGAATTCTTAGAACCAGTTCAAGAAGTATTTCTAGCAATAATATCTTTTTGAGAACTATTATGACAAGAATATATAGGAGTTTTTTGAAATCAAGTTGGGAAATATGACCTTGGAAGAATATGAAAATAAGTTTTTGGACCTTCTAAGGTATTTCAGTTATCTTAAAGATGAGAAGGAAAAGATTTAGATGTTCCTAAGTGGGTTTCCTACATTCTACAAAGATAAAAATAAATTTGATGAACCTAAGACTCTTGAAGAGACAACTAGGAAGGTGTTGATGGGCGAATTGGCTTGTTAATAAAGTAAGGGAGAGTGCCCAACGGAAATCCCCAATTTGGATCACTCTCATTCGAAATAGCACTTATGACCAGTATGTCAGCTTAGTTGCTACAAGGTTATTTGAGGTGGAGAAGACAAATGAATTGCTTCCCGTCAAACTAATCTAAAATTCCGATCTAATTCATCTAGAGCATAAATGAAATTATAACTTCTAATCTATATCTACTCTACTTTAACCTATCCTGGTCAGGAGAAAGACTAATAAGAATGAATACAACCAAATATAGTGTTACTGAAAGATGAAATAATTCATACCAATCTATAGCACATTAACATAATGAAATATCAAATTTAATCATAATTAATTGCAGACAAAATTTGTAACATCAACACTACTTTCATTCAAGAATCGTAACATGTGTGAGTAATTCTAAACACAACACATAGAAATAAGTCATATGAAAAACATTTAGAGTGACCCACAAAAAACATATCAGAAGAAGAATCCCTAGTACATTTGACAACAATTATGATCCCATATGCCTTATGTTTCTTATTCATATAGAGATAATAGTATCAATACATACAATCCACAAAAGTCGTTCTATCTAATTGGGAGCTCTATTTTATAGGATAAGACAATCTCTTTACATTTTGTAACTGCTATCATATTGGATGAGAGTTACCTCATTTCGTTTCCTATTCTCTATTACTTGGACTTTTGCATTACAAGATTTTACAAAACAATTGTGGGAATGTCAAGAATTTCCCAAGGTGGGATGATTTACAAAGTTGAACCATAATTTGGATGCTTGTATGATATTTCTCATCCTACATGATTTTCTTTCTTCCATCTCTAGTTCACCATCACATATTCTATCAGTGAATTATGTTTTCAGATATTTCCTCGCATTGTTTACAAAGTCTTATGTTGCTAGCATACATTTCACTAGTTGGATCATATACTAATTGATAATATCCCTGTCAATTATGTCCAACACTTCTATCTCCTTTTTTACCTTCTCTTTGATAGCTAGTACCTATTCTGTCCTTTTTTCACTTGGTCCTACTTGGTTTAGTTCCTCATTCAAGGGCATGTGATACATTTCTAGGATCTCTTCGAATCCAGTCCACATTCTTGTGCATGTATGCTTCGTGTTGTTTATTGATCCTTGTACATCAGGATAAACATTTTTCCATCTGTCCAAGAACATATACATCTTGTCTTGTTCACTCCTGGTAAATCTGAGTAGTAATGAAAGGGTCACCCTATATGTGTTTTTCCACTACTTGACCTTCTTGAATGCTTGTTCCAGGTACTCGTATTGCATTTTTACTTCTGCTAGCTGACCAATCAGTTTTGCAATCTCTTCATTGTAGGATTGGATGTCCTTTATTTCCATGAAGAAGTTGACCTATGCTTCTTTCAACTGTTCATTAATTTCAACACTTCCTCTTTGAATAGGGCTATGAATTTATTTCATTCCTTGTTCCCTTCCAGTTGAGGTTGTTTCATTTCCACCTCTAGGGGAGATATCTTGTGACTTTATTGTTCAACTAATTGGTCCTTTTCCCACCCTTTCACTCTAAGGATTGATATCTCCTGAGTGTATCTCTACATGGTGTTTTCAACCTCTTTTGCATGTATCTAGTTTTCCTCATCTAATTTGATTTGAAATTCACGTTCTATTTCTTGTCTCTATAGTTAGATTTGTTTCTCTAGGACAACTACCTTGATCTTACACTCTTCTATCCTGTTGTTGAGCTCATTGGATGTAACAAAGTTTGCACCAAAAAAAAAATGTAATGTTGTTGCTATCTCAATTACTTACTTCTGTGGGTTCTCTCTAGTTATTGGCCAATCGATACTCCTTTTGGATTTATTTTTTCTAGAGGCTTCCTCTGCTTTCGGTTGTTTCGACGGTCTCCTTGTGACTCCTTGTTTTGAATTATTGTAGTAGAACTTTCCTACATCAATCACCTCATCATAAGATTCTAACAGTTTCAGGGATGAATATGAGAGGTCATATGATATCACATTCATAGGATTCCTTGGATTTAGGGGAGAGGTAAGAAATGATACTGCTTTGGTTTCTCCAGGGGTGGACATTCTACTTCTTTCCTCTTCCTCCTTTTTCTCCAAATACACATCTTTGCATGCCTCTACTGTAGTCCTTTTTGTTTCCTCAACAACTGCATGATAAACTTCTTTGGACATCTTGTTTTTATTTTTCGTGGCTTCACGGGCAACTTCATCCTCTGTGGCTTTGCAGGCTTTCTTGACTTTCATGGTTTTATAGGCGTGTGACTCCTCCACATCTTTGACTCTCTCTACGGATTTTTAGGATGTCTCAACCTCTTCATATGATTGCTCCTATTGTTTCTTTCATTTATCCCTCTCTTTTTCTTCAAAGAACTGCCTTAGTGATTCTTCTTTTTTTCTCCATGCTTTGTCATCTACATCCTTCTTCTCATGGGCGTCCCTTATTTCTTTCTACAGTTGTTGCTGAAACAATATTTTTTTTTTCTTGTTATGCCAGAAAAGAATCTTCCTAGGGTGTACCTGCTACGAGGGCCAACACTTATTCATGTGACCTAGTTTCACAAAAGATTCTTCTTCTCCCTTTATTTCATGTTCGAAGGGAGGGACCATATTCAAAGTCTTGTAGTGATTATGCACGATGTTTTTGGGGTTGTGTTTCTTTGTTTTCCCTGTACACAAAATTATCTCTTCCAGAGCTAATACCTCCTTCCTTGCATGCAAGAAATTTGTGAATGTGAATTTACCCAGATTGATTAGGAAACTAGGACAACTCCTTTTGTTTGCAGTTTGTAGAGAAACTGCTATGCTAACTTCCATTGTTTGGCATGCCACTTTTTTGGACAAAAGTTTATATGAAACATACCTAGGTAATAGGTGTGGTGGAGCATTACATACATACATGCGAATGTAGGTGTAGCCATTTTCTAGGTACCAATATGTTATTTCCTGTAGGGTTTCTAACACTTCTGTTGATATCCTTAGCAGGTTCTGGGAGAAAAACAATTTTTACATTGGTGCATTAAATTAATCACAGATCTAATAGAAAAAATCTTGATACCGACTTGTCCATAGTTCAAAGCAATATACATGAACATGGGGAGAGTCTAGATTCTAGTGCCAATTCATTTCTGGATTAGGGACTTATGCACAAATAACATCAATAAAGAAGGAAGACATATAAAAACCTAATTGATTTTCTTTTCGCATCTCCTAGATGTTGAGGGAGATGTTGGCTGATAAGATCGATGCCCAATTGAATATTTCTCCCATTTCTGCCACTGCATGAACCATGGTCATCCACTCCTTCTTGAAGTGTATGCAATTCTCATCCCGTACAATTTTCATATCATGGCAATCAATAGTTGATATGATGGCTTAAAATACTAGGTATTGTATACCCTTCTGAGCTTAGTAGGGAAGGGAGTTTTCTTGTCCCATCAATATTGAATAAGCTCTAGTGGCTTCTTCTTTTCCATAGAGAATTTCTCTAAGAATCCTTTGTTAAAAAATGGAAATAGTTTTGGCAACTTATTAATCTTGTGAAAAATGTTCGACTTCAGGGGAGCAATGACATTCTCCTTTCTATTGGTGATGACCTGTGATTTTGTATTCACATTCTCGTATGCCCACCTAGGAACTTCACTGTAAGGAAGGATGGCATGCCAAGCAATGATGGTATGGATGTCGCTCTTCTGTATATTCTGATATACACTGAGGTTAGGGTCATTGTCTAAAAATTATCCACTACAGAACATGGTGTACATTTCTTCCCATGTGTTGCAGCCTTGAATGCCTATGTGGTGACTGGTATCATACACTCTCATCATGTCTAAGTTGATTTGTTGGGGTGCCACAGATGACTATTTATTTTTGGATTTATGACCTGCGACTTTAGACATTTCTTTGTTCTCTCGACTTATACGATCCACAAATATGTAAGTTCCTTAGATTTATCATAAGCACAACTTTAATTCACAAATATTAATCAACTTCCCTAAGAGATATGATACATTAATACTTGGAGTTCATATACCCTTATCCATTCATACCAATCGTATGAATGATCAAGTCTTGGCCCTCTATCTAACCTGTTAGCTGTTGAAGTATTAATGTAATTAAGTCTTATTATTTATTTCATAGGTGTGAAACAACATAGATCGAGCACCCTTTTTGGAATGCGGGTTCATGGGGATATGTCTCTCATGGCCACATGGGATATTTTGCAGGGTCAGCGTTGTGTCTTTGTCAAAGTAGGGATGTGGGTATCACTTGTGATTATCGTGATTTAGTGAAGGATAGATATGGGTTATGTGGTAATGTGAGATGCAGGGAGGTAGAGAATCTGTAACATCCACGTTACCTCAAACTCACCAAATACAACTCTGATACCACATTGTAACGTAACCGTCCTCCTAACCGAGTCTCGTTACCACATTGTAACGTCCCCATTACTAGAAAACCGACAAAACATTTCTCTGATACCACGTAGTAGCATTCCCAACCCCAAGCTAGGAAATTCCCCACAAAATTACCAAATCTGATACCATTAATGTAAATACAAATTTCTCTACATATGCACAAAAGTATACAACCATAACAAATATAAACATGAATAATAATAATACAGGAAAAACCCACAATAGAATATACATTCAGTTACATAGTAATTAATTAAAATACATAGAAGAAACTTATCTTTTTCTTCATGGTCACTAACTGCATGCAGACCTTAGACATTCCTCTGAGCCATAGAATTTGTTGCTCATAAACTCTCAGAAACAGGTCACCCCCAAGCTGGGGCTAACACTCCACCAAGAAAAAGGATTCCTAAGCTAGTCTAAGGTCTGTCAACAACCAAAAATACACAAACTCGGGTGCCAACTCAAGAAGACAGCCTACAGTCCCTCATTCCCCACATGCCTATCCCACCCCAGGAAGTGTGCCCCTTCTCTACTCAACATTCCTTTGGTTTCCCCACTTCCCTTCCTGGGCTTCAACAACAGGTCGAACAGGAAGTCTCAGAGCCCTGTAGCTATAGCTTGGCACCTTGGGAAATCACTTCCCAACAATTGTCTCACCTAGAGAGAAATTCTTACGAGCCCGACAACTCGCTTCTTCCACAACTCACGGGCCTAACAATCCGCTTCTTCAACAAATCACAAGCCTAACAACCCGCTTCTTCAACAACTCACGGGCTTGAAAACCCGCCTCTTCAACAATACATGGGCCTAACAACCTGCCTCTTTAACTCTTTGCTCAAGTTACTCCTCGAAACAACTCCAAATTACATGTATGGAATGTAGATGGCAGAGTGAACATTAGAGAATGATGGTAAGAATGAGTGGAAAAGACGAGAATTACACTAATTTCTCAACATTATATTTACATTCCCTTAACTTCACACTTGTCAAGCTAGGAACTACATGAGCTCCACTTCGTGACTCATTCCTTACTCTTAGTAACTCAGGATAAAAATCATATCCCATAAGTTTTGACTTTAGGAAATATTATAATAATATTTCCTTGGTTTAATCCCTCTTTCCTAGACTCTTACCCCCTTCCCTTTCTAGTGGATTTTATCCCCCAATAATCTTTCCTCTAGTTGGTCTGCATCAGTTGTTCGTGCTCTTTTCGTCAATGTGTGAGCAAAAAGTGAGCACTTACATGCCTAGTTGGGATCTGCTAGTCATGATAGCTGTAATGCAAAAGGTTAGAAAGAAAACAATAAAGCTATTAACAAGAATTAAGCAAAAACTAAATAACAACATGAGCATAAAAACAAAACTAAAAACAAGTGACAATGGAACAAGATCACCAATAGATAGGCTGGTCTGATTAGTGAAATCCAGAGATACACAAAGGGGAAAGAGGACTTGGGTCCCTTCCTTCTCCAATGGAAGGCTCTTGAGGCCCTCAAGTAGATGCTCTCCTTACAATGAAAGGTGAAAATATGAGTGAAAGAACTCAAAGCTTCTCCACTCTAATGAGAGATGGAAAGCTTACGAAATGGTGTTGATAATGACTATTGCTAAAGAGTGAGTCTCTAACAATCCCAATAGCATAACATTACAATGAATTCCTTGAAGAAATGATGGTCATTCATGTCTTTTTATAGCCAAGCTTTGAGCTATTATGCAACCCCTTTTGAATGTGAAAAGAGGCCCTTTAGGGCACCTTTAGGTCTTTGACCAGCCTCCCCACGCAGATTGAGCTCGGATTTGATGTCAAATCGACTTGGGAGCTGATCCAATAGTGGTTGGGAGGTCGACCAGTTTCATAAATGCGCCGTTTGGCAGGCGCGCGGGTTTTTCACCCCACAGCCGCGCTTATGCGCCCGATATACGATGATGTTGCGCGCATGCGCGCGTTCTCAGTGGGTGCAATGCGCTTTTTAATTTTTTAGCCATTTTTGTATAGTTTTTGGCTCTTTTGCTGTGATATGGAACTAATCCTTGTGCCATGAATGACTGTTTTTCTGTGCTGATGACGCTGAGTTCTTGTCGCCCTGTGCGGACGAAATTTCAGTGATAACATCAGTGATGTATTTTATTAATATCATCACGTGTGATTACATTTTACAGGGTTAGGCTCGTTTTCCTTTTAGCATCCAGGCTCTCTAGCCTAATAACCACATAGGCACTCTGGCCCAAAATATCCTGGCTCACCAGCCTATATGTACATTACAATTGGGGTTCAGCCTAGGGGTATTACATTCCCCTCTCCCTTATTTATGCACCGTCCTCAGTGCATTATATACACATGTACAAGAAAAATGCTTCAAAAATATTCAAAAATATGCAGGTACTCTACCCACATGGCATCTTCATGCTCCCAACTTGCATTCTCAGGATCGTACTAGGTCCATTGGACCTTTACTAGCCCTATGGATCAATTCTGGAGTTGCTTGACCTTTTGATCCAATATACACACTAACTATAATCGAAAGTCTCCCTCTTGTTCCACCTGAATCACATTCCAATCAATTACATTATTAACATCAAGTACATATTTTTTAAGAAAATATACATGGAATACATTATGAATGTACATGGATGCAGGTAGTGCAAGCATGTATGCAACATGGCCAATCCTCTCTAGGATTTCAAATGGTTCACAATATCTCACTGCCATCTTTGAACACTTCCTCAATTTCAAGGAACTCCTCTTGGCTTTCACTTTCAAGAACACATGGTCACCCACTTTAAACTCTTTGTGAGTTCTTCCCTTATTTGCATAACTTTTATTCCTGTCTTGTGAATATTTTAATTTATGCTTAATCTTCACCATATGTTCCTCCATTTTCTTGAGCAATTCAGGTCCAACCATTTCTTTGTCTGTTGGGTTATCCTAGTTCATTGGTGTGTTGCACTTTTTGCCATAAAGTACTTCAAATGGGCTCATATTTAAAGATGATTGATACCCATTGTTATGAGAAAAATCAACCAAGTGTAGGTAATATTCCCATTTTGATGGTTTATCTAATCACATACATCCTCAACATGTCTTCGATCACCTGGTTGACTCTCCCTGTTTTCCCATTTGACTCGGGATGATAGGTTGTGCTAAAGTTCATATTTGTCCCAAATCCTTTGAACAATCCTTTCCAAAAGTTTGATGTAAACTTTGGATCTCTGTTAGACCCAATTATCTTAGGCACACCATGAAGCCTAGAAATTTCTTTCATGTAGATATCTGCAATGTTGGCTACCTTGTGATTTAGCTTCACTGGAATAAAATGGGCAGCCTTTTTAAGTTTATTCACCACCACCATGATGGAATTGTGTTGCTTGGTTTTCCTAAGAAACTTAGTGATAAAATCTATTGTTACAACTTCCCATTTCCACTCAGGAATGGGAAATGGTTGTAGAAAACCAGTTGGGTTTCTATGTTTAAAATTTACATTTTGGCATTCCATACATCTAGCAATACAATCAACCACCTCCTTCTTCATACATGGCCAATAATATTGGCTCTTGACAGTTGCAATTGTCTTTTGGTAACTTGGGTGCTTTGCATAAGGCACATTATGCATTTCTTTTAATACCAGAATTTTCAACTCCTGAAAATTAGGAATATAAACTCTGCCTCTGTACAATAGGATTCCATCCTCTCTCAAATCATAATCCTTAATTTTCTACTGTAAATTACCTTGCTATAATAACTCTTTTATTCCCATATAATGTTGATATGATTTTGTAGCCTCTAATTTTTTTTCCTTTAAATCGGGTCAGTACATACTAATGGATGTAGCATGCATCTCATGCACCCTCCTGCTGAGTGAATCAACCACCTTGTTCTCTTTACCTTTAATATGATTTATATCAAAGTCAAACTTACTCAAGAATTTTATCCACCTGATTGTCTAGCATTCAAAGTTGGTTTTCCAAACAAATATTTCAGACCACTATGGTTTGTTCTCAACTCAAATATCTTTCCCATGAGATAATGCCTCCACATATTTAAGGCATGTATTATAGCTTCCAATTATAAGTCATGAGTAGCATAGTTCCTTTAATTCTCTTTCAATTTACTTGATTCATAACATATCACATGTCCATTTTGACTAAGGACTCCACCAAGCTCTTCATTGCATGCATCAATGCATACAATGAAATTTTCATTTGGAGCAACAATTTTCAATATTGGTGCACTTGTTAATAAAATTTTCAAGTGTTGAAATCTTCTTTCACAATCAAAAGTCCACTCAAACCTCACACCCTTCTTTTACAAAGAGTTTATTGGGTGTGCAATCTTTGAAAAGACCTCAATAAATCTTCTATAATACCCTGTAAGTCTCATGAAAGATATCACTTCAGATACATTCCTTGGTACTGACTATTCCTCAATGGATATTATCTTTTCTGGATCCAATGCTATCCCTTCCTATGATATGATATGGCCCAAATAATGGATCTGCCTCTGGTAGAATGAGCACTTGCTCAACTTTGCATATAATTGATTCTCCCTCAATACTTGTAGCACCATTCTCAAGTGTTGCTCATGCTCTTGTTCAGACTTAGAATAAATAAGTATGTCATCCAAAAATACAATATAAAAAATATCTAAGTAATTTATGAAAATACCATTCATTAATCTCATGAAGACAACTGGGGTATTTGACAACCCAAATGGCACCACTATAAACTCGTAATGGCCATACCTCGTTCTGAATGTTGTTTTGGTGAGATCCTCTTCCTTAATTCTCACCTAATGATAGCCTGATCTGAGGTCAATCTTGGAGAATACTTTGACATTTTTCAACTAATCAAAAAGGTCATATATCCTTGGCAAATGATACTTGTTCTTCATTGTCACCTTATCCAGTTGTCAAAAGTCAATGCAAATCCTCAAGGTACCATCTTTATTTTTCAAAAATAATACTGGGGCACCCCAAGGTGACACACTTGGGAATATACAACCCTTTTCAAAATCTCTTCAAGCTACATTTACAACTCCTTCAACTCTGGTGTACTCATCCTGTAAGGAGTCTTGGATATTGGGGCTTCTCCAGGCATCAGATTGGTTGAGAAATCAATATCTCTCTTGGGTGGAAACCCTAATATTGATCTAAATACATCTTCAAACTCTTTTAGGACTACATAATATTCAATATTTGATACTTTATCTTTGGGTGTCTCTTCCATATAGGCTGCAAATATTTGGAATCCTTTCCTGAATCTTTTCTTCAACTGCAAGGATGGAATTTCTTTGATAGTTACTTCCCTTGGAATACCCTGAATTGTCCTCAAGTTCCCTTCCTCATCCAACCAAGTAAAATCCTTGTTATAAAAATGTAGGACAACATGATGCTTTTCCAACCAATCCATACCAATGAGGAAATCATATGATACCAAAGGTATGATATTCAAATCTATCCTTGTACTCTCTCCATTCCTGTCCATATGAAATTCTTTAACCATATCATTGATTTTTTTCTTAGTTCCTGTATCTAGCTACACTGACCAAGCTTTCCCAAGCTTGCTTCTTGGAAAATGAAATATTTCCACCATCTTAGGATCCAAAAAAATATGAATAGATCCCGAATCAATTAAAATAGCAATGGGTTGGTCATTAATCTTACCTTCTACTTCAATAATGTGGAACTGAAATTCAGTTTGCTTGTTATCCAAAGTCACATAGATCCTTGGTATATTTCTGCTCATGTCCTCCATTGTATCAACTTGTTGTACATTGTGAACGATCCTCACTTTTCACCTCCATGAGGGTAATATTTTTACATGTGATCTCCCTCACAACCCCAACACTTCATTGGTTGATGCCTTCGTCTTTGCCCCATTGTTTTTTTTATTCTAGGCTCCTTGGAGGTTGGTTGTCCCTGAGAATTATTTATAAAGAATGGTGGCTTGGTCCCCTTCTTCGTCTGCTCCATATTTCCTTTCTTCTTGTCTTCCCAAGCCTTTTGGAAACTTGGTCTTCCTATATGATGATCATAGAGACACTTGGATCTCCTTATTGTTTCATCCAATGTCTTGGGATCAACATATTGTATCCTATCACTGATAAATGATGGAAACCCACTTAAGTACCTCTGAATTTTAACTTGTTCATCCTTGATGAAAGAAACACATTTCAGCAGCTCTAAGAATCTTCTCTCATAATCATCTATGGTCATAATCCCAAGCTTGAGTTCAAAGAACTCATTCATATTTCTATCATAATAATTCTTGGTTAAGTACTTATTTTGGAAAAACCTCTTGAAATCCCTCCAAGTAATATTCTTCTCATCAATGTGTTTCACTTGCACCATCTCATCCTACCACATTGATGCTTTTCCCTTGATATGATAGATTGAAATTCTGCCTTCTTCTTGTGAGGAGTAATTCTGCAATTTAAATTACTTCCTCATGCACAACAATGAGGTCTCTACATATTCATATTTCTTATGCTCACCATCAAAGGTAGGATGCTTAATCTTATTCATTTCTCCTTGTAGTTCATCAGCTCCATAGCTCTTCTTATGCTTCCTGACATGAGATGGAATTGAAATACATTTTCTCTCCTAGATGAATACCTTGGTGAGTGATGATGATTCCTATAAACACTTCTTGCTTCTCTTATTTTATTATGAGACCTATGACTCCCTGAATTTCTTGATTCAATCTCCTTATTTATTTTCTTCTCTATTCTATCCAATCTCTGTAGCAAATTGATGTTGAAGTGATATTGTTTCTCCTTGTATTTCATAAGACTCTCATTATCAGACTTATAACTTTGGAGATATTTTTTCAAACTCTTTCTGGTATCTACCAAGTTCAGGCTCTCTTCCTTTCCTTCTTTATGCCCATTGGATTCTATTCTTTCATTACCCATGCTGACATACAAGCCTCTGACCTCATATTCATGGTTGTAGGTTCTATGTGCATCCTCCATACCTCTAATATTTATGTTGATCCTGTTCTAATCTATTTTCTTTTAACTTTGCAAAATGTGCAGGAAATGGGATTTATTAGACTAATTATTTAACAAATCTTTAAATACTATGCACCATTCTGCCTTTTCAAATACACCAGAATTATTCTTTTAGATATCTTGTGAATATGATTATCAAATTCACATTTATGGGTGCTTAGTTTTAATCCTCTATCCAATACCTTTCCAATGACTGCTTTCTTTCTCAATTCAAAGTTACGAGCAGAAAGTTATGGTCATTTAAAAATTACCCATTTGCTCCTTCTACACACTCTTCAACCAAATGCAAGTTCAGCTCTGTTCTTGATCTATACACTACCTACTTTGGGATTTTGATAGGATCTAAATTGGGTTTCTTCATGATCCCACTTTGAACAATCAGACCAAGTTTCACCTTAATTTGAGCTTCATGTTGCTAGATACAACCTGTTGAATTTTAAGGCCCATTTATATTTTTAGCCTTGAATGCTACAAGTGTCTTCTACGCCCTCTTGTGCAGTCTCATCCGACCAAAATATTAATTAAATTCCATGAATGTATTATATGTTTCAATATATTTCCATGGAATTCTTCTACTCCCCAATCTGACCTTGGATTAGGAATTTATGGCCTCTTGAGTGAACTGGTACTCAAAATTTTTACCTTGCATTGTTTGGCCTATAACTTCCTCATACTAGCTCCATTTGATGAATGGTTTACACTGTCAGAAATGTATCTCTGAGCTCTTTTATTTCAACTATAGGGATAAAGTGTACCTTAGTATAGTCTATTCTCGTGGTTTTCAAGTACCCGAAAACACTGTTTAGGTCTTCAAAAATATCCTACAAGAAGATGATCTAAACAACACTATAAATTTATGGGAAATTTAACTAATTTTTGCTAATATGGTGATTGTTCTGATGCTTCAGATCCATTTGGAACCCTAATATTATTCCTTTTTAGCTTCTCTAACTTCCTTTTTAGACTTCTCTTACTTTTTCCTTCTCTCCCCTATATATATTCCCTTTACACAGGCCTGGGAATCCAATAAAATACTGATATTTTATAGACCCACCTACTCAATTGACACATTTATGACCACATATGGGACAAGGGTCCCCTCTTTGAATTTCCAATTTCCACATTTCATCTCATTATTAGTCGCAAGGATGGGAGGGTCCCATCCCACACCTTTTTCCTTGGCGCACGTGAACTTTCATATCTCCTTAATCTGACGGCCGAGATCTAGCGAGATCGACAGTCGAAAGGGCATGTTGCACCCCAAACATGCACATGCATTAACTTTCATTTGGGGTGAAAGAATGGTTTTCCCCATGCTACGTGGAATGATATGAGTGATGTCGCATGGTACAAGACTAAAACCCAAAACTTCTTTGCCCCCATGCGACAGTGGTTTACGATCTTAGCTAAACCACTTACACACTTAGCTCCCACATCACTTGCCACCATGCAACCTGTTTCCACTGTGCACCTATCACCATGGAACTTCCACCGTGGCATTCCATGTCACCTTTTCCACGTCACCGCCATGTCAATTACACATCATGCTGACATCATGTAAGGAAAAATACTCAAATTTTTCCAATTTTCGAATTTCTCCAAAAATTGCCAAAAATGCATAATTCAAAATTCTTTTCGGAACTTCCATGGAACTATGAAATTACGCTTCCTGCGGTTAATTTCAAACTTACACAACCAATTTCATCCGTGTGTGATTGGTTCATATTTTTGGGATTGAATTTCACTCAAATTCACTCAGAAATTTGGGATTTTTACCCAATTTCACCATGACTTCACGGTAAACCCAAAATTCGTAATCCAACAAATTCTAGGCCTAAAAGTGCCTATACTGAAATTAAAATTGGGGATTTTTAATCCCTGGGATAATATTTTATCAATTACTCATGAAATTTACCCAATTGCACTGCAGTAATTTCGACAAACATGTTGCAGTCATCCCTTTCCAACATTTTGTCGAACAATTTGCAAGTAGACTCTGGAAACTCAACTTCTACGCTCTGTCTATGCCCCATAGAGGCTCAATTTTGAACTTGTAGCTCTGATACCACATTGTAGTGTCCCTCTCTACAACAAACTCTACCAATACAACTCTGATACCACATTGTAATGTACCCAACCTCCTAGCTGAGTCTCGTTACCACATTGTAACGTCCCCATTACCAACAAAGCGATTTGTTTTTCTCTGATACCATGTAGTATCATTCCCAACCTAAAGTTGGGAAATTCCCCACAAAATTACCAACTCTGATACCATTAATGTAAATAAGACTTTCTCTACATATGCACATAATTATACAACGATAACACATATAAACATGCATAATAATAATATAGGAAAAATCCATAACAAAATATACATTTAATCACACAGTAATTAATTAAAATACATAGAAGACACTTATCGTTTTCTGCAAGGTCACCAAATGCATGCATACCTCAGACGTTCCTCCCATCCGTAGACAAAGAAAATGATTCCACCAGAGAAAATGTTTCCTAAGCCAGGATAAGGTCTCTCAACGACCAAAAATACACAAACTTAGGTTCCAACTCAAGAAAACAACCTACAATACCTCATTCCCTACATGCCCATCCCACCTAAAGAAGTGTGCCCCTTCTCTTCTCAACAGTCCTTCAGTTTCCCCACTTTCCTTCTGGGGCTTCATCAACAAGCCAGACAAGAAGTGTCAAAACCCTGTAGCTGCATCTTGGCAGCTTGGTAAATCACTTCCCAATAATTATCTCACTTGAAGAGAAATGATTACGTGCATTGTTGGTCCTAAAGTTTGCACCTGATTGCTAACGGAAAGAGCTAGGCCACCTGAAGTTTAGAATGGTTGGTTTTTTATTTTGTTGGTCAGTTAGAGGGTTGGTTTTACCAACACAAGAGCATGGTGGGGTTGGAAAAATGATATGGATGAGGGCCCTCCTTGTATGGTGCTACACAAATGACACACAAGTGAAATAATAGAGGTAAAAACAAAGGGAAACAAAAAACCACTTAATGAATAATCTGCCACAATAAGTTTAATACTTAAAATATCCTTTCAAGACATTAAACATGTATCAAAAACACAATTGCTCCCACAGGTTGCAATAAAATCAAATCTTCACCAAATCATTAGTTTTTTTACATGTTGCATATTAGTAAAGATAAGATATACAATAGCTGAAGGAAATGAAATGTAATTCTCACAGATAAAAAAATTGCATTCAAGATAAGATAAAAAACGCACATGAAGATTTGGACAAAAACACTGTCATCAAAAGTATATTCACCAGGTAGAGAGATTTAATCCATGCATGGAACAGGTTCAACCATCTTATGTATTGATCTTTTTTTCCCAAAAATCGAACCCTCAAAACATACAGAAACTGCATATTTATCAAAGTTGCATAGGTTCTCGTCCATCTGGAACTGAGGCTTAACTCTACACTACTAGTTGTAAAAAAACTCTTTAACTTAGCTAAAAACACTGCTGGAGTATATTAAGGTATACTTCGAGCTTGATTTAATAAAAAAGAAGTGGTTCATATCACACACAATTGACCACTTATGATGCCTTAATCTAAAAGAGTCTTGAACTTAAATAACTAAAACTGCTGCTAATCATAAACCAAACTGATGCATATGCTGAATTAAACTGAGTCTTTGACAGAAATAAATAGGACTGATAGAACTGGATTCTAAGTCAAGTACATGTTTACATGTGTGCTACTGGAGGCCACTGGGAGATAACTGGGTGTGTTGGTAGATTCTTCAAATTATCTCCTTTATAAATCATCAAGTCTTCTGGTGCTTCTTTTGGAGTCTTTGATATTTCTTCTGCAACCTGGAGTACAACTTCTTCAATTACCGATTATGGTGTTGCAAGGACTAGACCTGTAGCTTTAGTTTGCACTTGTTGACTGTCATCAAGATTTTCTGTCTTGACCGTAATCGACCCTTTCTTCTTATCTTACTCTGTTTAATTAATACTTTAATGCAGGCGATTAATGAGGATAAGCCACTTCGACAATTTTACATTCGAGATCTTTTGAATGAAGAGTATAACTATCTCGCAAATGACCGAACTCATGAAGTCATTAACCAATGCTTATCACTAAGAAAATACACAATAGATTAATAATTTAATCATTTTAATATTTCAGTACTTTGGCTGCTCTGGCCCTTTGACACTTTGACACTTCGGAGCTCTGGAAATTCAGGGAACCATGTTTTCTCTGGATGAAAATATCTCAGAGTGACCATCTCTTGGAGTGATGTGGCAACCTGAAATGAGTGCCATGTGTCATCTGAAATCGATCTACAAGTGGCATATGACATCAATTCAAAAAGAGTTTATGAGAAAGGGGCTCTGACACTTTGGCAATTCGGGGCTCTGGTGAACTATGTTTTCTCTGGATTAAATTCTCCAGGAGTGACAATATTCCAGAGTGACATGGCAGTCTTTTGTCATAATTGATGATATGCCATAAAAATGAGAGTGACACGTGTCACCTGAAATAGTGCAGATGACGTAGCCAAAGTACTAAAAATGAGTGACACGTGTCACTTGAAATAGTGTAGATGACATAGCCAAAGCACCATAAATGAGTGACACATGTCATATGAAATCAATTGACAGGTGGCATATAAAACGTCAACTGAAAAAGACTCCAACACTTTGGCACTTCAGGGCTCCAAGGCTCTGTGTTTGTTCTGGATCAAAATATCTCGAATGACCAAACTCGAGAAGTGACGTGGTAGTGAGGATCCACTTCGGAAATTTGAGGCTCCGACACTTTGAAGATTTTTAGGAATACATATTTCTTTGTGGTCCCAGAGTAAGACTACATATTTCTTTGTGGTTTAAACCCATCGTGATTTTGAAGCTCTGAATGCATAAGAGCTGTTGATCTTAATTGACTGTCGGATCTCGACTATCAACAATTTTAATATGTATGTTTCTTATAACCTAAGCCCAAAATCCGCTGCTCTGGATCGCTGCATCTTTCTTTTGGATGTTTCCTGTGCATATAAAGGACTTGGTCAACCTGCTGCATGCTCAATCAATGGTAAACATGATGACATATGTTTAAAAATCAATCCAGAACATGTAATCACCTTTCAAGAAAGAAATACAATGATGCAAAGCAAGTAAAAAATGGTAGGGGCCATTGACACCGAGTCATTAAATAATGGAGAATAAACTTAGAAAACACAAAACAAAAATTAGACTTGAAGTATGCATAGGTTAAAAGAGGGAAAGGGCAAGGGTGCAGACCTAGGTTACAACATTGGCTCCAACCGGGGATAATACTTCCCTATGAGGTGCTAAGCATAGTATATCATGTGCCTCTGCCTTACCTCTATTTCTATCTGTAACACTTCCCAATGCCAAATAATCTTCCTTCTACTTTGCCTCTCTAGGAATTAAGGAGATATTAAATGCCAGAAAGAAGTTATCAACCAGGTCCCACACCTCATTCCTGTATTTCTTGAGCCTCTGTTGCTTAGCTTGATAGATTTTTTTTACTTTATTGATGATTAACTCAGAATCACCCAAAACTGCCAAAATATCAATGGCCATGTCTTTAGCAGCCCTCAATACAAGCACCAGAGCTTCATACTCAACTATATTGTTAGTAGTCTCAAATTCCAGCTTATAAGAGATTGTTATAACCTCCTGTGTAGGGGAAATGAGGACTATACTAGCCCCAAAACCTTCCTTTGATGAAGAGACATCAAAATACATCCTACAAACTTTGTTCTGCTGATATGTCAGTGACTAATTTTTGCATTTGCTGACTATAATTTTTGGTTCCTCATTATTTAAATGAAAAATAGATGACCCGATCTCATCCTCAACATCATCAATTGGATGGTTGCTTGGATTGTGATGGTCACTGATGATGTATTCCAATCTGAACTCCATGTATAGTCTCTTGTGTTATCCCCCAAAAATAGGGATGGTGGCATATGTGAGGTCCATTTATAATGATCCTCAAACCTTCTTGGCCCACATCCTAGACAAAATCATACAAAACTTGGGGGGAATTTCAGCCACAATGATATCCATCACTACACTCTTCACGAGTAACTATGCCAAATAAGCCACGATATCTTTTATTAATCCCAAACATTTAACTTTTTTGGAGTCAAAGGAGTAAAGGTCTCGGTAGGGCTTGGTGATCTCCAGACCTAGTTCCTCCATAACAACCTTAGGCATGACATTATGTGATGCACATGATTCTATGAGACAGTTATGTAGGATCTTTTCATGGACTTTTAAAGATATGTAGAAAGGTGGAGAAGCATGAGAGCCATCCTCAATGTGTGGGCCCATAGTAATGGCTAGGTTCTCATCCTGCAGACTAATTACATCAGAAGTTACAACAGAAGTAGGAGGTTGCAAAAGCTTCATAATGGATTGCTTGAAAGGCTCATTTTCAACAATTCCGAAAGAGTTACAAGGATATTGATCTTGCTCAACTCATGCTCTAGGATGAAATATGCTTGTGGCATATCAACTTCCTTTACTTCAAGGGAAATAGTTTTAAATGGAGGAGGCTGGTGAGCTTTAACCAATTCACCCTTGCTTGGATTTGGCTTGGGAGGAACCTCTATTTTTCTATTCTGATCAGAGGTGGTGGCTTTATGAGTGCCTATTCTAGGCCTCAAGTTATATTTATTTTGGGGCTGGCCTTGAATAAATCCTTCTTCCCCTATCTCAATATCAAACTGATTTGACAATTGTGCTACATCATAATCTTGTTGTGTTAAGTGACTGGTGTAAAATCTGTTTCATTGAAAAGTAAAACAACATCATCCACATCATCACTATCTACATCCATCTTATCAATATGATTGTTTTGGAAAGGAGGTACTACTCTTTGATCATCAACATTCCTCCTCCTCTCTCTGCATTATCTGAGGGGCATCATTTGGCCTTCTAAACTGGTTTGGATTTCTGTTCCAAGCCCCTTTAAAAGTTCTGTTTGGTTGTTTATATTCCCATTTCATCTTAGCTATTTCAAATGTCAAATCCTTCAAAGTTTTGGCCATTTCATCAAGTTTAGGATCAGAAGTGGTTGGGTTAGAGGAGGCAGGGGAATCCTCTCTCTATTTCTTCTTGTCTTTATCAGATCTAGTCTTTAACCTGTCTGATGCCAAAATGTTGGATTCAACCTCAATGGCTGCTTCTTGCATGGACAACAAGGTGGTGGATATCCTCTCTCTCAATAGAAGGGAGAAATATGCATCAAATGCATTGGAATAAGTGATCTTGGTAGAGGTTTCAGTTGGTTTGATCTCATCTGGGATTCTAACATACATCTTATTGAATCTCTTGGTAAAGTTTGAAATAGACTCACCATTCTTTCTCTTAAGGGCCCCAAACTTAGTGATGTAATACAAATAATTTCTTCTATCTCCCCCATTTCTTTATGAAGGCTTCATCTAGTGCATCAATATCTATAATGGAGGCTAGAGGGAGATCCCGAAACCATTTCCCAACTTCCCCATCGAGGCTTTGTACAAACAACCTCATCCACACATCTGCATAGTCAATGTTGAAGTTTTCTGCAAAGCTATAGAAGGCTACCAGATGTTCCTCAACAGTGACATCCCCTTCCCCATTATATTTTGGAAAATATTTCATGTAATCTGTGGCCGAGAGTTCATGTAATCCTATAGGAAAAACTAGGGGTGCATATCTGGAAACAATTATGGCATCCATCTTGTTAACAACCATTGTTTGGGAAATATGAATCTGAGGATTGATTGGAGATGTAGGGGTGGATGCTTGACTAGATGATGAAGTGGAGGCAGGGGTTAAAATAATATGAGAGTCCTTTGAATTGTGATTCTTAGGGTTAGAAAATTCAAGCTGCTTGTGATAATGAAGAAAAGTGGACTCTTTGGGTGCAACTTTACCCTTGAGGGATGAGGTATATCTCTGAGCTAAGGTGTATTTTCTTAGTTTCCTTTCTGGCTTAGAGACTATTGTGTCCTTCTCAGGGATGGGATGAGACTTAGTGGCTTTGATGTGCTAATATTTGGATCTCTTGAGTACTTTTCTGGAAGCCAATATTTCTTTTGTGAAGTTTACTCAGTGGAGTCACCAGGTGAAAGATGGAAGTATGAAGGTGTTTGATCTTTGTTCACCATCAAAGGTCAGATCTGATCGTTGTCATTCTCCCAGGGAAAGATATTTCATTGCTCCGTTCCCTGACAACGACGCTATAAGATGTTGGTCCTAAAGTCTGCACTTGACTGCTAAAGGGAAGAGCTAGGCCACCTCAAGTTTAGAATGGTTGGTTTTTTATTTTGTTGGTCAGTTAGAGGGTTGGTTTTACCAACAAAAGAGCATGGTGGGGTTGAAAAAATGATATGGATGAGGGTCATCCTTGGCCGGTGGCACACAAATGATAGACAATTGAAATAATAGAGGTAAAAACAAAGGGAAACAACGAACCACTCAATGAATAATCTACTGCAAGAAGTTTAATACTTAAAATATCATTTCAAGACATTAAACATGTATCAAAAACACAATTTCTCCCATAGGTTGCAATAAAAAAAAATCTTGACCAAAGCATTAGCTGTTTTATAGGTTGCATATTAGTAAAGATAAGTTATACAATAGTTGAAGGAAATGAAATTTACTTCGTACAGATAAAAAACTACATTCAAGATAAGATTAAAAAACACACGAAGATTTGGACAAAAACATTGTCATCAAAAGTATATTCACCAGGTAGAGAGATTTAATCCATGCATAGAATAGGTTCAACCGGCTGATGTATTGATCTTCTTTTCCCAAAAAATGAACCCTCAAAACATACAAAAACTGCATATTTATCAAAGTTGCAGAGGCTCTCGTCCATCTGGGACTGAGGTTTAACTCTACACTACCAGTTGTAAAATAACTTATTAACTTAGCTAAAACATTTTTGGAGTATATTAAGGTATACTTTGAGCTTGAACTAATAAAAAATAAGTGGTTCATATCAGACACAAATGCCCACTTATGATGCCTCAATATAAAAGAGTCTTGAACTTAAATAACTAAAACTGTTGCTAATCATAAACAAAATTGATGCATATGTTGAATCGAACTAAGTCTTTGAAAGAACTAAATAGGACTGATAGAACTCGATTCTGAGTCAAGTACATGTGTACATGTGCACTGCTAGAGGCCACTTGGAGATAACTGGGTGTGTTGGCAATTTCTTCAAATTATCTCCTTTAGAAAGAAACAAGTCTTCTGGTGCTTCTTCTGGAGTCTTTGATATTTCTTCTGCAACCTGGAGTACAGTTTCTCCAATTCTCGATTATGGTGTTGCAATGAATGGACCTGCAGCTTCCATTTATGCACATGTTGACTGTCATCAAGATTTTTTGTCTTGACTGTAACTGACCCTTTCTTCTTGTCTTTCTCTGTTTAAAGAATACTTTAATGCAGGCGATCAATGAGGATAAGTCACTTCAACAATTTGATGTTCGAGAGATTTTGAATGAACAGTATAACTATCTCCCGAATGACCGAACTCCTGAATTCATTAACCAATTCTTATCGCTAATAAAATCCACCAGATATTAAGACTTTAATCATTTTAATATTTTGGGACTTTGGGTGCTATGGCCCTTCGACACTCTAGCAATTCATAGCTCAGAAAATTCGGGGAACCATGTTTTCTCTGGATGAAAATATCCTAGAGTGACGTGGAAACCTAAAATGAGTGCCACGTGTCTTCTGAAATCAATCGACATGTGGCATATGATGTCAGCTGAAAAAGAGTTTATGAGAAAGGGGCTTCGACACTTCAGAAATTTGGGGCTCCGGGGAACTGTGTTTTCTCTGGATTAAATTCTTTTGGAGTGACAATATTCCAGAGTGATGTGGAAGCCTGTTGTCACAATTGATGACATGTCATAAAAATGAGAGTGAAACATGTCACCTGAAATAACTCATATGACATAGACAAAGTACTAGAAATGAGTGCCACGTGTCATCTGAAATCAATTTACAGGTGACATGACACGTCAGCTGAAAAGACTCCGACACTCCGACACCTCAGGGCTCTGGGGCTCTATGTTTGTTCTAGATCAAAATCTCCTAGATGACCAAAATCTCGAAGTGACGTGGTGGTGAGGATCCACTTCTGTAATTCGGGGCTCTGACACTTCGGAGATTTTTAGGATTGAAAAACTAACAAGCTTAGATGCTCGAACTCTAAAGTCCTGGAGTAACACTACATATTTCTTTGTAGTTTAAACCCCTCACGATTTTGAATCTCTGAATGCACAAGAGATGTTGATCTTAATTGACTGTCAGATCTTGATCGTCAAAAATTTAATCTGTCTGTTGCTTATAACCTAAGCCCGAAATTCGTTGTTCTGGATTGCTGCATCTTTCTTTTGGATGTTTCCTGTGCATATAAAGGACTTGGTCGACCTGCTGCATGCTCAATCAATGGTAAACATGATGACATATGTTTCAAACTCAAACCAAAACATGTAATAAACTTTCAAAAAAGCAAGAAAACGATGCAAAACAAGTAAATACCGGTAGGGGCCATTGACACTGAGTCATTAAATCATGGAGAATAAACTTAGCATTTACAAAATAAAAATCAGACTTGATGGATGCATAGGGTAAAGGAGGGAAAGGACATGGGTGTAGATATAGGTTACAACAGGAATGGAAACCCGCTTCTTCCATAGTTCACGAGCCTGACAACCCGCTTCTTCAACAACTCATGGGACTAACAAACTGCTTCTTCAACAACTCACATGCCTGACAACCTGTATATTCAATAGTAAAAGGGCCCGATAACTCACATGCCTGACAACCCACCTCTTCAGCTCAATGGTGAGGTTACTCCTAAAAAAAGCTCCAAAGTATAGGTATGGAAGGTAGATTGAAAAGTGAACATCAAAGAATGATGGTAAGAATGAATGGAAAATATGTGAATTACACTAAGTTCTCAACAATATATTTACATGTCATTAACTTGACACTTGTCAAGCTAGGAACTACATGAGCTCCACTTGGTGACTCGTTCCTTACTCTTAGGAACTTAGGATTAAAATCATATCCCATAACTTTTGACTTTAGGAAATATTATAATAATATTTCCTTGGCTTAGCCCCCTTTCCTAGACTCTTATCCCCCCTTCCTTTCAAGTGGAGTTTATGCCCCCATACTCTTTCATCTGGTTGGTCTGCAACAATGTTGTAATTTATTAATATCATCATGTGTGATTACATTTTACAATGTTAGGCTCCCTGGTCTTTTAGCATCCAGAATCTCCAGCCTAATAACCACATAGGCACTCTGTCCTCAAAAAATATATACAAGGAACTCTGGCCCAAAATATCATGGCTCACCAACCTATATGTACATTACAACTTTGGTTCGTCCTATGGGGTATTGTAGAATCGATTTCGATGGGTTTGCATGAATTTACACAAAGCATTTATTCCACAAAGGTGTGTGCTTCACGGTCAGTGAGTAGTTGTGACACTTGGTAGGCATGTGTTCTCATTATGAATTGTCTACAAGAGATTTCCTACAAGCTTGTGCTTCCCGAGTCATGGGAAAATAGTCATTAGTGGTTGGAGGACTTGCTGAGGAATATTTGTGAGGTTCCTCCCATGAAATAACTATTATATGATTGGAGCATAGGTAAGTAATAAACATAGATAAGAAGTCCGCGATCTATTGAAGATATACACTAACTTGGTAGGTTAGGATTAATCCCTCACGAAAGGTTAGACATGATGATTTAGGGAACACTAGAAAATATTAATGACCAATAACAAGGGAAGGAAAAAACTCTACAACTCTTTATAGCCAAACCTTAGAAGACAATGTGCCTTAGGTATCCAGTCAGGTAGAAATTTAATAAGGGGGTTCCCATTTAATTTTTTCTAAGGTGGAAAAATTAAAAGGGGATTGTCGTGGGTACAAAAGAAGGAAAAATACTTGTATGACCAAAGTAAAGGTAGAGAATATTTTTAGAAGTCTTGGAGAGATAAGAAAATGGAAAATCAATATGAAAGGAAGAAGGAAGTTAATTCTTTTTTATTCAATAATAGTCCTAATACATATTTGCAAAGCCAACCAACTTAGAGTGGATCTAAGATGATAGATTCCTTGGGGAAATGGGTGATCCAACCAATCAAATGACAGGGATGTGAAGGATACCATTTGTACAAATATTTCTCTCAAAAGGAAGGAATAATGAGTAATGTGCACCATATATAGTAGGAGAGTACAATGGAAGATGTGGGAAAAAACATCTCAAGAATATATGCCACCTTGGAAAATTGATAGGAAAATCATCCATCAAATATGATTGAGGTTGAAGGTAATATTTCTAATCAACCCATTGTAATGTTAATTGATTTAGGAGAAATTCATAGTTACATTGCCCCTAATTTGGTAGGAATTTTTCATTTAGAGAGAAGTAATCATGAGAATCATGGCTGGTTCAATTGGTTACCGGGACTAAAAGGAAAATTAATGAGATTTCCCATTATATATGGATAGTGTCAACACTATTGTCGACATGAACATAATACCACTTATTTCATATTATTTTCTTATTGGAATGGATTGATTGGATGCACATTGTGTTGTCCTATATTTTTATAATAAGGAATTCACTTTTATTGATGAAGAAGGAACACAAACATCTGTTAAAATAATTCCTAGCCCCATTTCTATAAAGGATATTTCATGCTTACAACTAAAAATATGCTTTAGGAAAGGTGCCAGATGTATGCAACTCGTGTGGGAGAGTTAGGAAAGTGAATAAACTCAAATCTGAAGGAATTTATAGTAAGGCAGGAGTATGAATATGTATTTGGGGAAATACTAGATTTACCTCCAAAAAGAGATATTGATTTCTCTATTAATTTGATGCTTAGAGTTGCTCAAGTATCTAAGACTTCATACAAAATGAGTACACTTGGATTGAAGGAGTTGAAGATGCAATTATAGGAATTGTTAGAAAAGGGGTATATACGCTCAAGTGTCTCTCCTCGGGGAGCACCAATACTTTTTGTAAAGAAGAAAGATGTGACTTTATGATAGTGCATTGATTTTAGACAGCTGAACAAGGTTACCATGAGAATCAAATATCTTCTACCAAGAATTGACAACCTATTTGATCAACTATGAGGAAAAAATATAATTTCAAAGTTACATTTGAGGTAAGTATACCATTAGATAAGGATAAAGGATGAAGACATCGGTAAGAGAGATTTCAGAACAAGGTATGGACACTATGAATTTGTAGTGGTGCCATTTGGACTGAAAAATGCATCAACTACCTTCATGTGTTTAATGAATGGAATATTCATAAATTACTTGGATAAGTTTTTCATTGTATTCCTATATGACATTATTATTTATTCAAAGTTATAGGAGGAGCATGAAGAGTACTTGAGGTTAGTGCTACAAGCACTAAGAAAGCATCAACTATATGCTAAGTTAAGAAAGTGTTCATTTTATAAGAGGTATATCTATTACTTGGGACACATAATCTTTGAGGAAGGAATACAAGTAGATCCAATGAAGGCTGAAGCTATTATGGGATGACCCACACCTAGGAACATAGCCAAGGTAAGGTTATTCATGGGGTTTGTTGGATACTATAGAAGATTCATAGGAGGATTGTCCAAGATTTCTCATCCCATTACATCTTTACAACAAAATAAAATTAAATTTGAATGTACACCAAAGTGTGAAGAAAGATTCTAACAATTAAATAAATTACATGCTAGTGCACAAATTCTTAAGATTGTTGATCCAAATGAATTTTTTGTGGTATTATAGATGCTTGCAAAGAGAGATTTGGTGGAGTTCTTAATCAGAATGGGTAGGTGATTTGTTATGAATCTAGGAATAGTAGGGAGCATAAAAGTAATTATATCACACACGACTTAGAAATATTTGCAATAGTTCATGCACTGAAGATGTGGAGACACTACTTGATGTGGAGAAAGTTCAAGTGAAGAACAAACCATGATGGTCTGAAATAATTATTTGAAAAACAAACTTTAAATGATAGGAAAACAAGATGGATATAATTCCTTAGTGAATATGACTTTAATATTGAACATATTAGAGGAAGGTACAACAAGATTGTTGACACACTCAATAGATGAGTACATGCAATGCATGTTACAACCATTAGTATGTGCAAATCTGATTTGAGAAACATTATTCTTGAGGTTGTTACCTTAGATGAGAACTATCTACATATAAAGAAGGCTTACGACAAGAAAATGCATAAAAGAGCTATGAGGGTTATAATTTGGAAGATAATGGAATTCTTATGCATACAAATAGATTTATGCCCCTAATTCTTATGAGTTAAGTAATCTTGTATTAAAATAAATGCATAATGTTGCATATGTTGGACATACTGGTTATTAGAAGAAAAGTACAACAATAAGGAATCAATATTTTTGGCCAACAATGAAGAAAGATGTGGCTAAATATATAGCTAGTTGTATGGAATGTCAAAAAGTAAAGGTTGAGAATAGACATCTAGTAGGTTTGCTACAACCATTGCCAATTCCAAAGTGGCAATGGGAAGTGATAACTATTGATTTTATCACTAAGTTTCCTAAGATAACATGACAACATGATTCAATAGTGGTATTCATGGAAAAATTAACCAAGGCTACTCACTTTAGTCCAGTCAAGTTCGCTCATAAGGTAGATAATATGAAATATATTTACTTGAAAGAGATTTTCAGGTTGCACAAGATACCTAAAACAATTATTTCAGACAAAGATCCAAAGTTTACTTCAAACTTTGGGAAGAGATTATTCAATGATTTTGGTAAAAAATGAATTTTAGTGCAACCTATAATCCAAAAACAAATGGAAAAATAGAGAGATTCAATCAAGTGATTGAAGACATCTTAAGAATGTATGTGATGGATAAGAAATCCAAGTGGGAGGTTTCCTTACATTTAGTAGACATTTCCTACGATAATAGATATCAAGATTCATTAAAGATGAGTCGATTTGAAGCATTGTATGGTAGAAAAAGAAATATTTTAGTTAGTTGGGACAATTTAGTAGAAAAAATAGTGATTGGGATAGAATTGATTAGAGAAATGGAAGAGAAAGTGGTCAAGATCAAGTAGATTTTAAAGGCATCACAGGACAAGCAAAATAGTTATGTAGATAAAGGAATAATACCAAGGGAATTTAAGGTTGGGGATCATTTGTTTATGAAAGTGAAACCAAATAAAAGTTCATTGAAGTTGGGAAGCTGTGCTAAATTGGTAGTTAGATATTGTGGTACATTTGAGATGTTGGATAGGATCATGACTTGTTACATACATGCTTTCATTTCCTGCTACATAAAAATTCATAATGTGTTTCATGTGTGATTATCGAAAAAGTTTGTGCATGATCCTAACCATGTCATTAATTGGGATTTGATTCAGGTGGAACTGGAAGGAGAATTGTAGGTATAACCAGTGTGTATATTGGACATGAAAGTCAATATTATTAGGAACAAAGTCACAAGGAAAGTAAAGCTCCAATTGACCCATTACAACCCTAAAGAAGAAATATGGGAGTTGGAGCATGTAGTGCAGGAGGCATATCCACATTATTTTAACATTTTGATGTAAAAACTGTTGTATATAGTGGTGATGTGCACCGAGGACAGTGAAAAATATTGGGGGATGGTATTTTAATATCTCATTTGTTATTCCCAACTCAATATTGTGTATGTATATGATGACTGGATAAAATCTAAATGATGTAATATGTATAATTGTCATTGAATGATGATAAAAAAAACACATCACATGATGTAGAAGGAGAAGGAAAAAATATTGGGGAGCTATGACTCCATAAGAGTGGAATGAAAGGGGATTGAGGGGGATCAAGAAAGATAATATTATTTTATTGAAAATCCTAATTCCTTAACCTTTCTTAATTAGTATTCCTTAATCCTTGGGATTATTTATAAGAGAGGAAAGAAGTGTACTTTGCATGAATACATGTGGTATCTCACTCACAAGAAATTTTACACTATGCCTTTTTTGGCCATGCAGGGAAAGAGGGAGACTAAGAATGTTTTTTGGGGGTAGTTAAAATTACCCAAGAATTTGAAATATTGGGGAGTTCAAATTATCAAATATTTTTTAGTGATCATTCTATTCTAACTACTGTTCCGGCTCAAATCACCAATGTGTTTGAATTACCATTTGGTGGGGAATTTAGAATTATCAATTGTTGGGAGAGTTCAAATTACCATTTGGTTGGGAAATTTGGGAGAGCTCAAATTACCATTATGTTTGGGAAATTTGGGAGAGCAACTCTCTGATATAGAATGTCCATAGGCCTACTATAGTTGGGTTATGGAAAGCTACAACCATGAATGATGAGAGAATTACGACTGCATGGAATGACAAATTTCTATTATTGAGTAAATTTAGCCATAGTTGATAACCCTTGGAATGCCAACAATGAGATTTACTAGACAACTTGTGTTGGAGCCCTAGAGGGAAGTGGGATAACCTAAGGGACTACTTACTAGAGAAGGGGATCATATTTTGGGTTGTGTAGGTTGATGGAGAAATAAGGCTATGGATTGGGACTACTATATGTGGAAAATTGACTGTAAATCTGGGATTTGGGTCGTGAGAATAAAATTAGAGCCAACCATAGGAAAAATTAACCCTTGGGGATTCATAGCCTCAACTCATCAGTGGAATTTGTTGGACAGATAATTGGTGTAGCAGGGAGCCTATGGTTGGGTGGAATGTCCTTCTTCTACAACCAATTGGTGTGAATTTTTGAGAAAGATAAGTCTTCATGAATTTACTTATGAATTGTGTTGAATTAGTGTTGTTTATGTTATGGATATTATTAATTTATAGTTTGTTAATCCCTAGTTGCATATGTAAGTTTGAAATTATGATTTATGGTTCCATTATGGATGAATGGTTAATTAATCTTGCATAAGTCTAAATTTTTTTGTTACATGCATTAATAAATTAGTAGTAGATCTGTGGGTAAAGGTACCAAAGTAACTAGTTAGAATGAAATTTTATGGTTTCAAGATATAACCCATACCCTCAACAGAACATAGAGGGCATTGGGTACATTACAAGATTAATAAGTTGACAAGGTGGGATTTGAGTAAAATAAGAGATAAAGTAATCTACATCTCACCATCATCAAAACAATGTCAAAACTATAAAAAAGTTATGGTCAATGATTCCTTTGAAGGTGTATTTAAAACCATCCAACACTACAAATTCACATAGGCGTCAAATTTTAGAATGTAGGGGAAAGACAACATAACTTTCTACTCGATCGAGGAAATGAGAAAAATATTGTGGCACACATTTAGGATGGAGAAGAATTCATGGCTATGGGGAAATTTCCATAAAATTTAAGGAGGCCTTTCAAAATATAGTTTAATCCACAACGGCAGGCTATAACCCATACATTCCACCATAACAAATACCTTATTACTGTAAGAATTCATGATCACCTGCAAGGATATCAATGAGATTTAGAAACCTAAAAACCAACAATACTCAGGTTAATTTGCAAGAAATGAATAAGGAAGAGAAGACCAACTCTTATAGTAATTCATGATCCCCTGCAAGTAGATCAATGAGATCTAGAAACCTAAAGAATAACAATACCCATATAAATTTGCAAGAAAGAAATACAGAAGAGAATATTAACTCTTGAAGTACATAAGAAATACTTGATTATCCGTAACCCACGATGTGAGTATGTATAAGAAATTCAAATTCTAAAAGAGGAAATTCAAATTTTCATAATACATGGTGCATGAGAGCCTAGTTAGACTTAACTCAAAGCTTATATGCCCTTAGTTAGCCATGCAATCTCTCAATCATGATTTAACTACCCCAAGATGTCAAGTGGTAACTCAGTTGCCTAAAAACATGGATCTAATCCATGAATAAATCATAGAAAATACAAACCAACTAAGAATAGTAAAGTGAAGCACCTTCCTTGAATCTAGGGATAAGATTCCTTGAATAACTCAAGGAACTCAAACATATAAGATAGAATCCCAAAATTAGAATGCTAAAATCAATGAAGAAGGTGATAAGTGCACCTCCACTAGATAAGAATAGAAGATTCCCCCAAAAATCTAGGGATGGAGCGCTACCGTGGTTCTCTTGGTCAAAATTAGTCAAATTTTGACTAGCACCATCATGTGACTAGATATAGAATACCTAGGTGAGA
>JASDQU010244997.1:66318-95317 GCA_032191745.1 Picea mariana
CCTCTAGATGTGTGTTAGATGAGGATTAAGCCTCACCGTTGGTTTAGACGGTGGATGGACCATACCTACTGGAGGTAGGAACCTAGAAATTGTACGAACAAGATGGATCCATGTGGGTGCCACATGGCCCTCAACTAACGAACGCCCGAAGGACTCCGAGAAGCAATAACTTGTAAACCAAAGGTCGGATTAGAGCCTGATAACAGTCGTTAGAAAGCTACAGGCGAGTAGAAAAGGATGAATCATCTTAGAGAGATGATTCAAGATGATTTGAGTAATAAAAATTCTGATGCCCCATCCCTATAAAGGGTACTTAGGGTTCGAGTGTGTTACAAATCGGTATCAGAGCATGGTTACAATGCTTGGCCTACTTGGGCTCATGAACGAGTCACTTAAAAATATTGTTTAAATAAAATATTGTTTAAATAACTTTTAGGGATGACACCATACCTTACCCCATTCCTAGGATGCTTAGTTAAACCTCTATTGAATAAAGAAACATAACCTTCTACTATTGTATATGTTTAGAAAAATCTGAACTGGGCGTTGTTCATTAACTAACAAAAAATATTTTATCAGGACTCAACTAGTCAGTGTAATGTAGGAAAAATAAAAAATAGAGGATGGTGACACACCATGAATTGGGGGAAATCTCCCACAATAGAGAGGAAGAATATGATGAAAGGAGGATGGGGGAAACCCCTCCAGATTTGGCTAAAATTGTAAGAAGCCTCATGGAAAAATTACAGAGTTGTAAGGCTGAAAATCAAAGGTTGATAAAAGAGTAGGAAAAGAAAATTGAAATTAATACAGTCCTACTACAAAGCTTATCAGATATATAAAAGCAACTGCAACATGGACCAACAACCAACCATGTGGACAAACATCATATGAAGAAAACCCAGAATCCACCTGAGATACAAAAGAATGGACCTGAAATTGGACACACAAGGAGGATCACCTCAAATAATGCCCAACATGGAGCCAGGAGACACTCATTGGAATAATCCTCTGGCGAGGAAACTAACAACTCCAAGGAATCCTCTAGTAGAAAAACTAGTTCGCATTCCTAGAGGGAAAGAAAGAAGAGGAAACCTTGCAAGAGTCATGACCCTGAAGAGTTCAAGAAGGCCAAAACACCCACCTTCGATGGATAAATTAAGAAGGGGGAAGAAGCATAAGTTTTGTTGCTCATCTTGAAGAACTACTTTAGAGTCGACGACTACTCTGAAAATTTAAAGGTTAGAATAGCCATATTTAACTTGAATTGAAAGGACTCCATTTGGTGGGAGGACCTTAGTAATGTGAAAGGAATCCATGAGAAGGACTTGCCATAGAAACAATTTGAGAAATCCTTCAAAAAGAAGTATCTATCAGAGAAATACTTTGATGGGAAGACCAAGGAGTTCTATGAACTCAAGTTGGGACAACTCACCATAGAGGAATATATCAATAAATTCCTTGAGTTGATAAGGTATGTGCTCTACATCAAATATGAAAAGGTAAATATGCAATGATTTATTAGTGGAATACCTCAGTCCTTCCGGGATAATAATTAATTTGATGAGATAAAGACCTTATAAGACACTATCCGGAAGGCAAGGTATTGCTATGAGCAGTTCAAGAACAATATAGAACCTCACAAGGACTGGAAGAATAAGAGTAGTTAGAGATTCAAGAAAAAAGGGGTTTAAACCCTCAAGATTCAATAGCTATGGGGAAGATTCTAAAATGAGCCTTCCTACTAAAAATGCACACCAAAAAAATTTCCCCTCTCAGAGTGGAAATAAACCCTTTGGAGCAGCCCTAGGTAAGACTGATAACACAAAGAGAGAAACCTTGAAATGTTGGGGTTGTGGAGAAGAACATCTGCTGAGAGACTGCCCATATAAGAAACATAATAGTAGGAGGGTATATAACATCCAAGAGGCTACCATAGTCAATGATGTGGCTAGGAGCATACCATGGATTTATGCAACCTTGGATAATAAACAAGTCGACCACCAAGATTCAATGGTGGACATGGAAGGTATGATTGCTAACCATCTAGTTTTCATTTTAATTAGCCCTGGTTCTAATTTGAGTTATGTTCCGCCTCAAACTATTGAGAAATGTAAATTGAATCAAGTTAAACATGTTAAATCATGGCTGGTACAACTAGCCACTAGAACCAAAAGAAAAGTAACATGGGTCATACCAGCATGCCGATTCGTTATGAGTGGATTTCCCACTGAAGCGAACCTAAACATACTTCCTTTAGGATCTTATGACTTGATGATTGGCATGGATTGGTTGGATTCCCATAAAACCAATTTGGAATGTTACAATAAAACTTTGGAGTGTTAAAATGAAGAAGGGATAAATGTAACCCTACAAGGGATTCAAAATCCCGTCTCGGTGAGAAAAATATCAACACTTCAAGTGAAGAAGTATTGTAGAAAATGATGTCCTTCATATGAAATAAAAGTGTTGGACTTTGTTAAAAATGACAAACCAAACCTATAGGAACATCCCATATTGAGAGAGTATTAACTTTTCAATAAGCAAGAAGAGATATTGACTTTTCAATAGAAATTGCACCAGGAGCGGTGCCAATTTCTGGAACACCCTATAGAATGAGTACACCAGAGTTGGTTGAGATCAAACTACAACAAAAGGAAATGATGGAAAAAGGTTACATTCATCCTAGTGTGTCTCCATGGGGAGCACTATCCTTGTTTGTAAAAAATTAGGATGGCACACTTAGGTTGTGCATAGACTATAGGCAACTCAATAAGATGACCATAAAGAATAAGTATCCCTTGCCAAGGATCGATGATTTATTTGATCAATTAAGGGATGCAAAAATATTCTCCAAGATTGAATTGAGGTATGGATATCATCAGGTCCGGATTAAGGATGAAGACATCCAAAAAACAACCTTTAGGACAAGATATTGTCACTATGAATTTGTGGTGGTGCCATTCAGGCTAACCAATGCACCAACCAATTTTATGTGCTTAATGAATAATGTACTCAGTGAATTCTTAGATAGATTTTTATTGGTTTTCATTGATGAGATCCTAATCTATTCTAGGAATAGGGAAGAGCATGAAGAACATCTCAAATTAGTGCTTCAATTACTAAGAGAACATTAACTCTATGCTAAGTTTAGTAAGAGTGACTTTTTCCAGAAACAAGTCCATTACTTAGGCCATGTTATTTCTGAATAAGGGGTGGTAGTTGATCTTGACAAGATCAAATCCATTGTGGATTGGCCTACCCCAAAGGATGTATCTAATATCATGTCCTTTATGGGCCTAGCATGATACTATAGGAGGTTCATAAAATTATTTTCCAAGATTGGTTGCCCAATCACTTCCCTTCAGAAAAATGGAGTTAAATTCATTTGGACATTAGAATGTGAAGATAGATTCCAAGAGCTGAAATACCTTCTAACCAATGCACCTATGTTGAATATTGCAGACCCAAACAAGGCCTTCTTTCTGTGTACATATGCCCGCAAGGAAGGAATCATAGGAGTCCTTATGCAAGAAGAACATGTAATTTTCTATGAATCCAAAAAATTGAATGAGCATGAAATCAATTATGTGACCCATGATCTAGAATTGGCTGCCATAGTGTATGCTTAAAAAACGTGGAGACATTACCTGTTGGGTAGAATATTTGTGCTTATGATAGATCATTGTGGGTTGACGTACCTGTTTGATCAACCAAAACTTAATGCTAGAAAAGCTAGACGAATGTCTATCCTTAGTGAGTTTGATTTTGAAATCAAACATATTAAAGGAAAATAAAATAGTGTGGCTTATGCCCTTAGTAGAAGTGTGAAAATGATTCACCTGGAAGTGGTAAGCACCTATGAAATGGATGTCAGGGAGAGATTCAAGAGTGAACAAGAAACCGATGTATTCTTCAAGACTATAAAATCATACTTAGAACAAGATCCCATAGGGCTGAAGTACAGAGGCTATCAAATGTTGAGTGATAGCCTGCTAAATTACAAAGGTAGGTTGTATATCCCAAATTGTGACGACTTGAAGAGGTTCATTATGGATGAACTACACAAAATACCATATACTGGTCATCCTGGTTATCAGAAAATGATTACGGCCACTAGGAAACTATTCTATTAGCCAGGACAGAAGAAGGACATAGCTGATTACTTGGATAAATGTCTAGAATGTCAGTAGGTTAAGGCAGAAGATTGACATCCAACAGGGTTGTTGCAGCCCCTACCAATTCTAGAATGGAAATGGGAAACTATATCCATGGATTTCATCACCGGATTACCAAAATCGAACAAACAAAATGATGCCATCATGGTAGTGGTGGACAAGTTGAGCAAGGATACTCACTTCGTTCCCATCAAGTCAACTTGCAAGGAAATATATATTTCCAGTATCTTCATGAAATAAATATTTCAGTTGCACGACATGCCTAAGGAGATCATATATGACAAAGATATGAAATTTACTTCAAGCTTTTGGAAATATTTAATGGCTAGTTTTGAGACTAAATTGTTGTTTAGCACAACCTATCACCCTCAAACTGATGGACAGACAGAGAGGGTAAACCAAGTATTAGAGGAAATTTTGAGGATTCATGTAATGCATCAACCTAAGAAGTGGAAATATTACCTACCACTGGTAGAGTTTTCCTACAACAATGGCTATAAAGAGTCATTGAAGATGAGCCCTTTTGAAGCCCTCTATTGTAGACATTGCAATATTCTAATTAGCTGGCATAATCTAGAAGATATAATTACAATCGAGCTAGACATGCTAAAAGAAATGGAACAACAAGTAATTCAGATAAAACATAATCTAAAAATAGCTCAGGATAGATAGAAAATCTATGTAGACAGAAATAAGACTCCTAGAGAATTCAAAACAGGGGATCATGTGTATCTCCGAGTTAGACCCATGAAAATCTCCTTGAGGATGGGAGATTTTGCCAAGATGGCACCTTGGTATTGTGGACCCTTTGAAATTTTGGATAGAGTGGGACCTGTAGCCTATAGGCTATCACTTCCTCCCTCAGTGAAGGCACATAATGTTTTCCATATTTCGTTATTAAAGAAATATGTACATGATTCTAATCATATTATTGACTGGTCTGTGATTCATGTTAAACTAGAGGGAGAATTCCTGCCAGAACCTGAATGAATAATAGAAAAGAAGGATACCCCACTTAGGAAAAGAACCATGTAGTGTTGATGGTTATGTCTCCGGTGTCTTATAATATCACGATGACACTTAAAAATTAACGATAATTCAAGAGGGATAAACTCAATATTGACTTCGATAGAAAAGTGAAAAGTGTGAATTATGCAATACAATGAGAACTTAGCCATTATAGAAGCAACATCAACTATCATGCATATCCATGTGACTCATCAATTATGCATTAATCATCAACAACATAAAAACACTATTCTAGAAAATTCAGTTGCATTCTATGCTAATTAAGAAAATTCAAAATACTTAGATTCATAATTGAAAACTAAACTCAATAATCAATTTTGAATTGAAATTGCAACTTAGATATAAAAAGGAAATTGCATAAGGTAAACTAAACTAATTCTATTTTAATAATTCAAATTGCAAAAGAGGAAATACTCTTAAAACAAAAATTAAATACTATTTCAGCGCATGACAAGAAATTAAATGAGCAAACTAAATGACAATTTAGATAAGAAAAACTAAGTAATAATTAGATAAACAAACTAGAATTAAACACTAAAGACTAATAACTATCCATCCACCGAAACCTTGTCAAGGAAATTGTAAACTAAAAACTATGTTTTAAACTCTGTCTTTAAACTCTATTTCAGCATAAAAGAAATTCTAGCTATCATCTAATTATACATAGGGTTAGTATCTAAGCTTGCAAGCTTATCTCCTATCAACTAACAGATCATTGCATCTTAACAATAGCCTCCATAATAACCTGCAAAATTGAACTAAACTAATTAAATTATAAACAACAAGTTATACAGTAAAGAAGCATAATGAAAACTCATGTACAGAAGATGAATAAAAAGGACAACTACTTTATTCAATTCATAAGAAAACCAATTGGATATTCACCCAGACTGCTAGTGGTCCCCCCAGCAAGTCATGGTTACTCTTCAAAGGCGAACCACAATATCAACAACATGAATTCAACATTAAAACAAAAAACACAGTCTTTACACAGTTTTTAACAAAATGTATGTGAAAAATAGCAAAACAGGGTTGAAATGTCTTTTTCTCTCTAACTCTATCTGTCTGACCACTGAGGTGGTATTTATAAGTTCACAAGATGAGAGGTTTACCACTGGAAGGATCGAACTTCTATAAAAACAACAAATCACATTTAATATGCCCTAACTGTCGGTGGCTTCTAGAAATAAGGCGAGCCAATAATCGCCCAACACAACAACCCAAATCGAGTTGTCAGAAGCTCAGCAGCTAGATGCCACGAGCACAAGAAAAACCAATGTCTTTGATTCGCCCATCTCTGGCCGTCGATATGATAACCGCCAAATCTCCCATGGTTTTTGTGCAGGACGGAGTGTCGGATGGAGTACCAGACTGAGTGCCGGATGGAGCACTAGACAGAGTGTCGGATGCAAAAACAAGCTGCAATTTTTCCCTGTGACACACAAAATGCGAATTAGTTTCCTGGAATCACAAGAACATGTTGAATTATACTCAAAATCATCACAAAACATGACTCATGCATGCCTAGTATGAATCATAGCGATTTGACACAAAATCTCTTCAAAAACTCTTCAAAACAGGAAAACACAAATACATATTTGGCCAAAAAGGATCTAATTAACGTCATTAAATCAATCATATCAGGGGCCCAACAATAACCCACTGGCATTCTCCTATAGCTATCATGATTTCCACTACCTCTCTTCCTCTTGGCCGACCCAACCTAAGGAACATGCCCCCTTCACTTCTCTCATTCCATCAAGTTGTAGCATTATTTTTCAGGGATGAACCAAGGGATGTGCCCCCTTTATTATCCTTAGTCCATCGAGTTGCACCATTCATTTATCAAGGTATCTATGGAACATGTAATTAGGAATATCACTACTGGAGAATCAAGGGACTCACTACTAGGAAAATAACCAAAAACAGCCTTGATGTTGCAGTGAAACTCACACAGGAGTTCACTCTTCAGGCTTGACAACCTGGTTCTTTGACATTGCAACTCCCACATATGATTTCACTCTTCGGGCGTAACAACTTATTTCTTCTGCAAGTGTGAAAACTTGCTTCTTCTTATTGTACTCACCCTCTAGGCTCAAACATCCCTTTCACTGGTACACAAATCCTCAAGCGATCCATAGAAACTGAAATTCCCTAGAGGGAAACCAGTTCAGCTAGCCGATTAAAATAAATCCCATTGTCTTAAGGTACTAGTCTTAAAAATTACAAAGACTTATACATAAAAATTCCAGTCCCTTGTGGGAGACCGAATCGACCTACCAACTAACCCTGATGGAAAAACCACCTACAAAATATGGCCATAGACCCTATAAAGAAAAAGTAAATGCAGACACTTTTCCAAGCAAGCATGAAGACACCTGTGTAGTTTATGTGGTGGGATTGTAGTGTGGCCATGCGCCCAAGGAGATGGCGTTGGTTTTTGGGTCCGCAACCAGTGTTGCTTCCTCCTTGACCAGTGTCCCTCCCTCATCCATGGGATCATGCATGTTAGCGCCTATGTCAACGTTACCTCTAACCCCTATGTCATCTTCACCTCCATCACATGTTTCGTCTTCGTCTCCACCCCCTGTGGTGTTGTCGTCTCCTGCTGTTGAGTGGCATGCCCCTTGTAGAGTTGAGAGAAATTACAGGAGCGTGAAAGTCTTCCCATCCAAGATTTCCATCCGGAACTACAGGTCATCTAGGCCTTGTCATAATTCAAAGACCAGTCCTTGCAGAATTGCAAGGTTGTCTTGCAATTGTGAGCCTGGTACTTAGTCTGCGAAGGAGTGAGGCCCTGGTTGAGGTCCAAGGATTTTTGGTTGTAGTCCAAGGTAAGGTTGGTTGGTTGAGATATCTGTTTGGACTAGTGCACTTGCCAGCGAGTTGGGTGGGATTGCGAGAAGTGGCAGGGAGGTGGAGCCAAATTGGATAAGTGTCCTGGGTTGAAACCCAGGGAATTTCCTGAGATGGAAAACCACTCCAGCCAGCTTGTGAAGGGCGATGAGAGGGGCAGGAGGTTGCTAAGGATTTGACCAGAATGTGACTGAGAAGAGGTCGAGGAGGGTGAATAAGGTGATGATCTGGGAGATGGTGCAGGTGAGGGTCGGAGAACCACGCGTGACCAGTTGGGATGCCAGGCTGAGCCACATTTGGATTTCCCCCTTTGTCTCGACATGCCTGGGACACTGAGGGTATTTGCAAGCATCGAATGGAAGAACAGGTAGCGAAGGAGCATATGGGAGGAGTGCAAGTCACAAGATGTCTCATCCTTGGAAGAGAACAACTGTGAATGCACCTGGTGAAAATCATGGTGCCAAGAATGTTGAAAGAGGCAAGCACACACAAGCCAAGTAAAGTCTGGTTCATGGCTTTGAGCCATCGACATGACATAAATCATAGGTCAGGCGCATTGAGAGTAATGGTGCCCTTGCTAGTGCAAGTTTGGATTAAATGCATGAGGGTGGCGGGAGGGCGTGACACACTCCTATCACATGTCCATCACCATGTTGTCCGCCTCACATCCTCTCTTGGTGACATATGTCCCGCACTGGCACCCCATCCGGGGGATACATAATCCATCATTAGTCACATTCAAATATCATATTTGCATGATTAATTAATATATATATATGTGTGTGTGTGTGTGTGTGTGTGTGTGTGTGTGTGTGTGTGTGTAGCAAAAATACTCCAAGTGTAGTGAAAATTTCAGACTAAGAACTTCTCACAAGAGGGAGAATTATGTTAAAATGAGATCTTATGATCTCTTATTTATACAAAATGTCACTAATATAACTTGTCCACATAATTAGGGGTAAAACACAATACTAGGGGTAAACAACCCTAATATTTCCCCCTTAACAAACTAGTATTAAAAAATTCATTTAAATTTCCACTTTTGCACAAAGTAAAACCCTAATTTAGAAGGATGCCACCCCTTTAAGGGACGATTTGGTACTAGGAGCAAGTTGTTGGTGTAGGAGGAGGGCGGCTAACCTTTCCAAAGCCACATGTCAAGTATCAAAGTTACTTCCTTCATGCTCAAAGCCCAATTCTCCTCAAAACGTCCAAGTGCCAATGCATCAACCACACCACCAAACCCTAACCCCCCTAGATGACGTCATGCCTCTAGAAGTGACGTTTTGCCTTTCCTAGGAAAAACGTTTAGAATGTGAGGCATAGGTTATGCCATCCAAGTCATCTTTAAGGCCTTACATGTTTGATATTTCTCATCCGACATGCGGGCCGTTGGCATCCACCTATGGGATTCAAGCCCCATGGAAGCCCAAGCTAGGCTTGTTCATCCAAAATTGTCCTTCAACTAGGTCCTGAAAATAAAAATAAGAACACCCTCCAAGGATATCAAGTCATAAGATCATGATAAGTGAATCCAATCAATACATGAGCCACCTAAGAATGTGCATCAAAGATCACTATATCAAACAATTAATTGCTCAAAGACATTATGTGACTTGTCAAGCTTGAATATGGGAGGGTTGACGAGGTGTCCTATTGGGTAGGTCTTTCGCTAGGTCAAGGAAATTTTCCAAGAGATCCCTCTCTAAGACATGTAAAGTGGGTGAAGTGATTGGGGTGAAGAATCAATGGGCATATGGCTCATGACATACAAGAGGTTGTAATGTCTCATTCATGGGTGCCTTTGTAGAGGGTGTGTGGTACCTTCATCCGCAATGCACTATTTCCAAGCCCATTATTTTTCATTCTTTCATTATTTCATAAATTTAAAGAAAAGTTGAAGGCCACTTCCCTGGCGTTGTGTCCAGATAGTGGCAATGTCACCCACAAACACCTAGTGGAAATGAGAAGGCTACCTCGTGATGAGACCCCCTTTCTCTTAGCCATGCAACTGAGGGCCATTACCTTGGCTTGGTGACCAGATGATGGTAATGTCATACAACTATATATTCATGGACATGATATTACGACTCGTGATGAGACCTCCTATCCTCCAACTAACCTTTTAAGCATTCTTTATCATATTTTATTATGGGTCCCCCTTTCCTCAAAGATACACATTTCATTTCTTTCTTGGGTGATCCCTGAGCGAAGCATGTAGAAGGTTCATACATAGGATTTTATCTTTTACCCAACATCAATCCCTCTGGGCCTTCAACCCCTTCTTCCCATATAATGAGGGAAAACCCCTTCTTGGGTCAATACACCCTAAAATCCCAAGAGATAAGGAAATGGGGGGAAATAGTGATGGAAAATGTTAAGTATGGTCGGGAACGATACGATGGATCTTCAAGGGAGTTCCTGGTAGAAAAACCATCCCCAAGGAAGAATACTTACTAGGGCGCAATGTCAACCACCAAGGTGAAGTAGGGAAAAAGGCATAATGTCCAAGCATACATGATGAAATATAGAGCAATCTAAGATAAAACATACTCAAATTCCTTAAATATTGAAATGAAGCTCACCATAATACTGACTTGTAACTCATGGATCAAACCCCACTTCCTTTTGAAAGACAACTGATGTGGTGGATTCCATATGAAAATATAATATCTTTGTGGTGGTGAGAAGGGTCTCCATCTGTGCAAAAGGGTATTTTTGGTCATGTAGTTTCTCGACACTCCATATCTGCAGCCTGAGGGCGTCGAGAAATAATATCCGTAGTTATCCACAAAATGGGGATAACAAGTAAAAAGGAGAAGTCAACATCACTATTTAGACACTTTGGCTTTATAACTTACTCACTGAGCTCGACATCCAGTTTCATCATCCAACAGTCATTTGGTGTGACAAACATAGTACTCTCAAGTTTTGTAGAGACCTAGTGCACTGATAGAAGACCAAACACATCGAGATCCATATGCATTACATCAGAGAGATGGTACACGAAATAATCATCAATTTGTAGTGTTGTCCATCCGTCGAATAGACTGCATACATCTTCACAAGACATTTACTAAGCAGAAGATCCACTTCTCGCGTGATCATTTTGGAATGAAGGACATAATTTCTTAGCAATTGCTTTTGTTCCTTCTTCATTTTTGATGCATTGTACTTTGAGGGGGCGGGGGGAGGTTCCCATGCTATTTTCCCTATTTCCTCTATTTTTTCAATGTTTCATTCTTAGATTCATTATACATTGGGTACCTAACATGGCCTTGGTTTTCAGGACCCGTTCATCATGTACACCCTAGTAGTGATCAGGGTGGGTGTTGAAGATATTATAGACTCACCTAGGTAATTATTTTCCCAATGTTGATAGTCCAATGTTGAGGGAACTTCCATATATGATAATATTCCCATAAAATGTAGGACACCTCCTATAAAATAGGGCACCTCCCCTCTTCACTTTAGAGTTAGTTACACCTTAGTTAGACTAGTGGAGGTCATTCATGCATGGAAACCTCAGTTTTATCACCAACAGTTGCATGTTCAACTCGATTTCCTCACTAGAAGTGTGCATATCTCATGAATGTGGAAAATATGGTGCATATATTGTGAATTCATGTATTTCTCTCACTTCCATATTTGTGACTTAGTTAATTGATGATTGGATGGACCAATTAACTAGGACTATGCGGAAAATTACTTCGGTTTTTGTTAGTGAGTGTCTAGATCTATCTAGATCACTACTATGGTGTATTCAATCAGCCATGTAGATTATATCATGTGTTTTTACCATTTTACTCAATAGTTAATACAATTCATTATTTTTCTTTCCTCTCTTCTCTCTCTTTCACGTTTGTGTGATTTTTCTACTAGCTAGGTTCGTTATGAAAACTTCACAAAAAAATACTATAATTTTCCTGACAATTGACTAATTAATGCTAATAGAATTTTTGATCTATCAATTTGGGTCCACATGGAACCTTCAGGTGATGCCACGTCGACCCCTTGGCCACCTTAGCCCTGCCCCGTTAGCCTTCATATTCCTCCTTATCTTCCTTACTTTACCTTTTTTGCATTTTATAAATAATAAAAAATATATTTATTTGTGGACCTCTTGAAATTGTAACTATGGTCAATATTCATAATGTATTTTGTAAAGTAAAAAAGGAAATTGTTATTTATGTAAATAAAAATAAAAAGACTTATTTGTAAAATTTAAAAGTCACCTCACGAAAAGGTACCTCTTGAAAGGTCACTTCTCCAATTTAAATAAGTGATGATTTAGATCATCTTACTTACTCAACACATCTCTTTCTTTCTCATGAAAGATATTGGAAGGAATATAGAGAAGTTTCTTGGGCATGTTTAGTGATCTTCTTGGTGATCTATCTATTCTGCCCTCTCTCTCTCTCTCTCTCTCTTTTCATTGTTCACACGTGTGAGGTTTCTCTCTATCCTAGTTTGCACGTGCGAGTATTTTCTATTGATGTTATTGAAGGAAGAAGCTATTGGGCCACGTTTATTATGCTACCACTAATTAGAATTATAGGGTTTGACTCGGAGGAGGTTTCTAGGATAAACCACTACATCTTCATGTGATCTCTGTTATTCTACTATTCTACTATTGCACTGTATTTGTTTTGTTTAATTTTTTAAGTGTAATTTCTTAATGATAAAAATAAAAGTGTAAAGAAGAATAATATCATATGAAGTAATTACCAGTATTAAAAAATAAAAGTAATATTATTTATTCTTGAAAAATCAACATGGTTTCAGAGCTTTGGTGAAAAGATCTAGAACGTCAGTGCTTTTCTAAAGAAGAGATATAGAAAAACCCTTCTATCAAGAAACCTCTCTTGAAATCATACAACATTGTCTACCAAAATGAATTCTAAGAACAAGTTAGAGGGAGATTCTAACTTCAAAGCATGGAATACAAGGATATATCTTATCCTTTCCAAAAGCGAACTCTTGTATATCATGAAAGGGAAGATTGTGGAACCTCAGATAAATCCAAAAAAAGAAAAAGACAATCTGATCATTGCAGAAAAGGTGAAGTTCAAGGAGAATGATATAAATTCCATGAGCATAATTGTGGATTCAATCAAGGATCATTTGATTCCATAAATATCAAATCTTGATTCATCCAATAAGATGTATGATGCCTTAATCAAGCTATTCTTAGTGCAAAATATTGGTCAAGTAATGAGCTTTAAGAATGAACTCCGCGACACCAAAATGACGAAGGATGGTACTGTAGCCTCATACTTCATGAGGATATCCCAATTAAAAGATAAACTACAAGAAATTGATGAAACAATCCATGACAAAGAAATTGTGACCATTTCACTAAATGGTCTACCTAAAACTTGGGATGCATTTTCCTCAAGCATGAACACAAGGAAGGACTTCCCTTCCTTTGAAGAACTATGGACTTGTTTCACCCAAGAAGAATCAAGAATTTATTCAAAGGAAAGAATCCAAAAAGATGAAGATGCTCAAGCCTATGCAACAAGGTTAAGGAAGAATGGAGGTAAGAAAAGGTTTGGGTTCCAGAATAAGAATTTAGGAAGGAACTCCAATCATAAAGATATATCAAAAGTACAATGCTTTGGTTTCCATAAGTATAGCCACTGCAAGAGGAATTGTCCTGAAATGTCAAAGAAAAGAAAGGAAAAACATAATGTGACATCTGTTGATGTGAAAGAAGAAGAACCATCAAAGAAGGCTAAGCATGATGAAACACATTTCTTCTACTATTCATCCCTTGCAGGATCCGTTAAAGGAGAAGATGAAATGTGGTTGATTGATAATGGTGCTTCTAGGCAAATGACAGGTGAAAGGGAAAATATCTCAAGCATAAAGGAAAATAAGGACTCTCATAGAGTGGATCTTAGAGACAATAATTCCCATGCATTCAAGGGAATTAGCAAAGCCTCTATCGAATTGGAATCAAACAACAATATCCATCATAGCAATGTCCTATATGTACCTGGTTTGAAGTAAAAATTAGTCTCCATTTCAAGTCTAGAAGATAAAGGTGAAAGGATATCTTTTGTGGATGGAAAAGTACTTGTTTGTTCCAAGGGATCTAACATAGATAATGCTAGAGTTATCGAGGTTCGTGATTGAATACTCTACAATATGTTAGGACAAAGAAATCAATATATTTTCCATGAAGAAGTTAATCTTAGTGAACTATGGCATAGAAGGTATGAAAACATTCACTATCAAGAATTACCATCCCTGAATAAGATGGTGGATGGGGTACCAAAATTGCATCCAACACATGAAGGAGTATGCAGAGGCTGTGCACTTGGGAAGAATGTGAAGAGGCCATTCCCAAGCAATGAGAATAGATCCAAGGAAATATTAAATCTGATACACTTGTATGTATGTGGACCTATGCCGGTAAAACCACTAGGAGGTTCTCTTTATTATGTGATATTAATTGATGACTTCTACACATAGGACTTGGATTTACCTATTGAAAACAAAATATGAAGTGTTTGAAAAGTTTTGGGAATTCAAGGAAGAAGTTGAAAACTTGAAAAGAAAGAAGATAAAGACACTAAGGTCTGATAATGGAGGAGAATACACCTCCAAGGAGCTAGTTGATTTTTGTAAATCTCCTGAAGTTAAGAGGGGGTTGATTGTTCCTCATAATCCTCAACAAAGTGGAATATTAGAAAGGAAGAACATGTCTATCAAAGAATTTGTAAAAGATATGTTGAATGATCAAAACTTATCCATGTTTTTGTGGGGTGAAGCAACAATGGAAGCTGTATATGTACAGAATAAAAGTCCTCACAAAGTCTTGAAAGAAAATACTCTAGAAGAAGCATTCTATGGAAAAAAACCATGTGTGGAACATTTAAGAATATTTGGTTGTCTTGTTTACATCCATGTTCCCAAAGACAAGAGAAAGAAGTTGGAACCTTCAAGAAAGAAGGGTATTTTCATTGGATGTAGTGAATCATTAAAATTTTACAGAATATATGTTCTAGGTCTGAAAAAGGTTGAAGTCAGCTAGGATGTAACTTTTGATGAGAATATTTATTACCAAGAATCCATAGAATATTCCATGGACTCCGACGAGGAAGAGGAACATGGGGAAACGAAGGAGGAAAGTACATTCTCTCCTGAACATCTTGATGAGGAACGAGAAAAACCACTTGAACCTGAGAAGCCAGTTGCTTCCCCAAAGATTAGAAAGAGACCAACTTGGATCACATCCACTTTGCTAGAAGCAGAGGGACATAAAGCTTCAATTGGTGCCTTCAGGGAAAGTAAGAAACCTAAGAGGTTATCTTGTTATGTTGCACTAATGACAAAACTCATGAACACAGAACCTTCCACATTTGAAGAGGCTATCATGCAGAAAGAATGGAAGGAAGCTATGATGGAAGAGCATCAATCCAACATGGAGAATGATGTGTGGGAAATAGTGCCAAGGCCTGATGGGAAGTCTACGGTGACTTCAAAATGGATATATAATATTAAGCATGCGGTGGATGTAAGAATTGATTAACACAAGGCAAGGTTCATGGCTAGAGGATTTTTCCAGAAAGAGGGAGAATATTATGATGAGACATTTTCCCTTGTTGTGAGATACACTTCCATAAAATCCTATATCTCTCTTGTAACCTCCATGGGATGGAGTGTAAATTACATGGATGTGAAGACCATGTTTCTAAACGGAGTGATTGAAGAGGAAGTGTACATAGAGAAAACTCAAGGATTTGAGGTTCACTCTAGGGAGTCTCATGTTTGCATACTGAAAAATACCTTGTATGGTCTCAAGAAAGCTCCAAGAGATTGGTATGCATGGATCAAAAATTACTTAACAAGACTTGGCTTTTCCAAGAGCTATGCTGATCCAAACCTATACTACAAAGTTGTGAACAATGCACCTGTGATTCTATTGTTATATGTTGATGACTTATTTCTGACAGGTGCAGAGCCTCTCATCATTCAGTGTAAGAGGGAGTTAGCTTTAGAATTTGATATGAAGGATCTTGGCCTCATGCATTATTACTTGGGACTGGAAGTATGGAAAAAACATGGTGAAATATGTAGTAAATATCCTTCATAAGTTTGGGATGATGGATTTCAAATCCATGGCTACTCCCATGGTGATTAATTTGAAAAAGTTGAGAGACTTGTACTTTGAACTGGTTGATCCATCCATGTACAAAAAATTGATTGGATCATTGATGTATTTGGTGAATACTAGGCCGGACATATGCTTTGTTGTAAACACATTGAGCCAGTTCCAGGTGGAGCTTAGACATGGGCATTGGATAGCTACAAAACATATCTTGAGATACTTACGTGGGACATTATGGTTTTAGATATGTCTTAAATAGTGATGTACAACTACAGGGATATACAGACTTTGATTGGGTAGGGAGTGCGGATGACAGAAAGAGTACCTTAGGTACCTGCTTCAGTTTGGGTTCAACCATGATATCTTGGATCAGTAGGAAACAAAATTCGGTGGCACTCAACACTGTAGAGGCAGAGTACATTGCGACGTGTGATGCTTGTACAGAAGCAATATGGCTTCGTAAGTTTACTTCTGGACTATTTGATCAGGTGTCAGATTCGACCATGATATTCTGTGACAATCAAATCTATGTGAAGATTTAAGAGAACCTGGTGTTCCATCACAAGTCAAAGCACATTAAGATCAAGTATTATTACATTTGTGATAGAGTCCAGAAGGGAGAAATAAATCTCCAGTATATCTCCACTGATGAGAAGATAACATATATTTTGGCGAAGCCCTTGTCCAAAGAGAGGTTTGAATACTTCAGGGACAAGTTGGGACTTGTGGAGATTTCTCCCTTAGTTGAGAGGGAGTGTTGATCTGTATCATTCTAGTACAACTTAGATATGATGCTTTTGCATCATGACAGTACAACTTAGGTATGATGCAAATGTTTGGAGTTGCATCATGCTAGTAAAACTTAGATATGATGCATTAGCATCATGCTAGTACAACTTAGAGATGATGCAGTTGCCTGACTCACATCATGCTAGTATAGCTTAGATATGATGCAGTAGCCTCATGCTAGTACAACTTAGAGATGATGCAGAGGCACTGATCTACATCATGCTAGTACAACTTAGATATGATGCAAAAGCATCATGCTAGTACAACTTAGAGATGATGTAGATGATACTCCACATCATGCCAGTAAAACTTAGATATGATGAATTCGCATCATGCTAAAACGGATTAGAGATGATACAATGGATGATATGACTTGATGTGCACCATGCTAGATGAATTATGGTTTAGATATGATGCAGTTGATGATATATCATGATATATTTTATGTAACTTTTCATTAGATAAAATTGTTCAACTTGAATACATTTAGCTTGTTGTTATGAATACCTCCCTAGTTAAGAGGGACTATTGAAATTGTAATTATGATCAGTCTTCATAATGTATTTTGTAAAGTCAAAAAAGAAATTATTATTTATTTAAAGAAAAAGAAAAAGAATTATTTTTAAAAGTTAAAAGTTACCTCATGAAAAGGTGCCTCTTGAAAGGTCACTTCTCCAATCTAAATAAGTGACGATTTGGATCATCTTACTCACTCAACACATCTCTTTATTTCTCATGCAAGCTAATGGAAGGAATATAGTGAAGGTTCTTGGGAATATTTAGCGATATTCTTGGTGATCCATATGTTCCTCCCTCTCTCTCTCTTTCCATTGTTCACACGTGCAAGGGTTCTTTCTATCCTAGTTTGCATGTGCGGGTATTTTTTTTTTATTCTATGGAAGGATGAAGCTACTGGGCCAAGTTTATTATGCTAATACTAACAAGAAGTCTAGGGTTTTACTTGGAGGAGGTGGCAAGGATAAACCACTGTGTCTTCATGTCATCTATATTATTCTACTATTGCAATGTATTTGTTTCGTTGAATTTATGAAGTGTAATTTCTTAATCATAAAAATAAAAGTGTAAAGAAGAATAATATCATCTGAAGTAATTACCAGTATTCAGAAATAAAATTACTATTAACTATTGTACTTGAAAAATCAACAGGACCCACCCGTACTAGCTTTCAAATGGCACCACCGCAATGTCTCATGCCACCGTCGGGTCTCATCTCCCTTGCCAAACGTCTACCTAGCGGCCCTACATAGGCTACAGGGATGGGTAGGTCACATCCTGCATCGTTTCCCTTCAGTGCATGAACTTGATTTCCCCTCGATCCAATAGGAGAGATGATCGAGAGATAAATGGTGGGGAAGTCATTTTGCATCGCCAACATGCTTAATGGTTAACACCCCTTCCATGGTGTGACCCACTAAAACCACCTTGATACATGGCACGTTTTTACTAGTTTCACATCGCTAAATACCCTATAGAAAACCTCTTGTGAGAAATGTGATAACACCTTGTGAGCAATGCGATACCTCTTATGGTATCGGGTCACCACCCCACTCATGTGGCTCCCAGATCACTAGTCAGGACCGCCATACTACCACCATGGACCTACCACTATGGAAGTCCACATCATCACCACATCAGCTTTCACATGGCCTCCATGTCATGCTAATGTCATGGTACGAAAAATTAACCAATTTTTCTGAAATTTCAAAATCTTCCCCATGCTCTCCATGAAACTCTAAAATTGAGCTTGCTATGGCCAATTTTGTCCCTCTACATGTAAATTTGATCACTGCAATCGAAATTCAACACTTCCACGACAAAATTCTCAATGAATCTCACTTCAGAAATTGAGGTTTTTGTCCAATTTCACCATGACTACTTCGTAAATCCCAAATTTGACTAATTACAAGCCGAAAAACAATCGTTCAGAGGTTAAAATTGGGGGATTTTAATCCCTGAACTCAAATTTCACAATTTTCCCATAAAATTTCCCCAATTTCACAAGAGTAAATTTTGACCAATAATTTGCAAACATCCTTTGAGCTTCAATTATGCAAAATTCAGCTTCTGCGTGCTGAGTTTGGCTCATGCAGGCTCATTGTTGAACCTATGGATCTGATACTAATATGTAACATACCCAACCATCCAAGATGATTCTCATCACTATTAAAAATGACTTATCTTGATAAATACAAATCTAAAAATGCCCCATGCATATAAAATAAAATGAAGGGGCGAAGGGGCAACAAGCCCATTAAAATTACAACAAAACAACCTGTTGATTTACCCATGGATCTAACAACATTTATAAAAATGTGAATGCATCCAACAAACATACAACAAACAAAAAACACTCAAATATTTATTTACACAGAGGAATAATCATAATAAAACAACATAACACTTATATGTTTATAAATCTTAACTAATTGAATGCATACAAAGGATGAACCTCCCAGCCATAGGCACTACTATTCATTTTCTCTCAACAAAAGGCCACCCTTGGTTTGTGTCTATGAGTTCAAAAGGAGATATGACCCTCTAGTTATCCACTCTCCAAACACAACATCTCCAAACCTAGGTTCCAAACTCCAACAACAGTTCTAATCCACCAACTCTCTTCCCCACAACCTGCACAACCCAAGGAATGTACCCCCTTCACCGCTCTTAGTCCATCGATCCTTACCATTCATTTATCATGGATTCCAGTGAACTCAATTGGCCAGGAATATCTCAATTGGGGACTTCCAGGAACCCTCAATTTCTTCAAGAGTGCTCACAACAGCCTTCATAAGGCTCTTGAGCCATTTCCTCAACAAGAAAACACACTACAAGATTACAACCTATTTTACAGGAACACATGCCACAGTTCCAGCATAAAACATAGCCAAACAATGGATTCCTTCAATCATTTCATGGCTAGTGCTCTTTACAACACTCATCTCCTCTCTTGTTGCTAAAAAAATTGCATGTAAAAATTGTCTCCTTTCTCCATACAAATTTCCTTTTCCTCCAGCCAGTTGAGTGCTCACTCTGCCTATGTTGATTGTACTTTATCCCCATGCTCCCCAATAACTATGGAATTTGAATCCTCACACCCACCCTTTTACACAAAATAAATGGCTTTGGGAACACTGAATGACCAATAGAAGGTTATACACAAAGATAAAAATTCTAAGAATATGGGTTGGATTAATACCATGAGTATTTCCCCCTTGGACCCCTGTCTCTTGTGGAATCATAGGCCCCCCATAATTTTCATCCCTCTCATATCACAACCACTAATTACTACTTTTATTAATCATTTTAATGTTCATAATATACAATTTGGCCCTCGACCATATTAATCAATACAGGCTCTTTTCCCCAAACATATCATCTCACCAGCCTAAGTCCCATTTATACAATTACATTATCATTTGTGGGTATTAAAACTGGGGATGTTACAGTGATTAACAAAAAAGGTCTCAATAAGATTCCCTAAAATATGTCACTGAGACAATAAGAGTAGGCCAAAAAATCAAGTTTGTTGAACGAGATTTGTAACTAAACCCTTTGAAGTAAGCTAGTAGAGGTAAGTATTTTTAAGATTTCTTCATATAATGATATTTGTTTTATCAAAGATGCACCATTGCAATATAAATTTTTTATCAATGATTACAAGAGATTCCTCAACCAAGGATTTCTTGCAACCATAAGAAAAACCAAGTTCCCTCAGTTCAGAAATCAAAAGAGTTATTAAAGGACAATTTCCCAACCTCAATATCGTTACTCGAGGAGGAGAAAAGACAAGAGATGATGTTGATAATCTACCTCAGATCCAGAAGGGAACACCTAAATAAGACAGGTATGATCCTCTGAAACAGAAGTTGTTCTTTAAAGATGCCATGGAAGTATTTTAGAATATCCCTAACCCTGATATGCAAGAGAAACCCACACAACCTATTGTTTACCCTAAGATTGTGCAAGTCCCTGCTTCACCCCGTGCACCCAAAAACCATGTAGTCACACTGAGACAACCTAAGCAACCTCAAAATGTAGTTGACCTTTGGTTTCAATTATTCTCTGATATTCTTGGGAATGACCAATTAACAGAAAAATTGTGCAATGCGCTATACCTAGTTTTAGGGAATGAAGAACCCACGGAAGCAGGAATAAGGACTAATATTCCTGAGAAGAGTGCTCAGAGGGTGTAGAGAAGGAAAGTACGAACCAGAAAGAATTCAGACTAGTAGCCTAGCTAGACGAATTTCAGATTAGGGATGTCATGTTGGATCTAGGATCTGATGTGAACATTCTGCCTAAAAAGACTTGGGAATCCTTAGGAAAACCCCAATTGACATATTCCCCAATACAGCTAAGGATGGCCAACCAGTATTGTATTTTCCCCATAGGAAGACTGAAGAATGTGGAAATAGATGTTGCGAGAGTGAAGACTATAGATGACTTTGAGGTGATTGAGATCATGGGGGATAATGACCCTTACCTTGCACTACTTGCGATTGATTGGGCCTATGAAAATTATGCAGTGATTGACCTAAATAAATACATGATGACATTTGAGGCAGATGGAATCAAGGTAGTTCAACCCTTGGATCCATATGTAGGCCCCAGATATATAGAGCCAACGAACACCAATATGGATGGAGAAGAATTGGATCAGTTGTATACTGTAACAGTAGGAACAAGAGAAGATTACATAAATCCTATTGTTGATGGATTGGTAAGTTGGAGGAGTATACAGTTAGTGGACGAAGATTTAGAACTGGCATTTGACAGTTGGAAGAAAGGCTCATACGAAAGATTCTCAAGGAGATGCACAACTGTCATGGAAACTAGATGGGTTGGGACCAAGGTTTGAGAACACCCAATATATGATGGCACCTCAGGACCTGACATTTTTCTGCTCAGCATGGAAGAAAAGGTAGCGGAGGGTCAAAGGATATCAGTACTAGATTTATCCCTCCAGGACACCCCTATCAGATGGTACGATCTGAAGCAAGCTATCAAGTATAGGTTTCAGGATAAGGAGTAGCTGGAATCAAAGATGCAGAGGGATTTCCAAGTTGTGCAACTGTTCAATGGAGAATATGATCCTAGAGCACATATTTAATAGTGCATGACACAGTGGCAAGTTGCGGAAATACCCTCTTGCTTCTAGGTTCAAGTATTTCCCCACTCACTAGGTCCAATACCGAAAGCTTGGTTCATACATGAAGAAACCATAAGACAGACTAGCAACTAGAAAACGTTAGCAGATCACTTTTGCAAGGACTTCTTGTTTACAAGTAAGTACCCTGAGCTTGAATTACTCCTCCAGAGAATTAAATATTTTCTTTTCACAGACAATAGTAATCATAAATCAAACCTAGTGTTATGTGCAAAATATAGCCAAGAACTTCCGACTACTCTTCACCTAACCTTAGAAAAGAAGCCTATAGAATGCTATAAGATTGACAGGGATTCAGAAAGTCCAGATGATTTAGAGGAATTGAGAAACCTAGCCATTAAAGAGACATAAGGGAACAAAGAAATCCATAACATCATACCTAGTCAGACTGATAGTTCTTGTAATCACCCATTAAAGTTGTGCAAATTCAATATAGGGACCACAGAGAAACCTAAGATAGATCTGGTGGGAGATTACTGGGATGAGAAAACTAGGCAAGAAATACAAAGTTTGTTGCGGGAATATGAGGATTTGTTCCCAAATACCTTTTCAGAGTTAAAGGGGATCAAAGGAGTTATGGGAGAAATGAAAATCGAATTAAAACCAGGATCAAATCCTGTGAGGCATAAACCGTACCACCTTAACCCTAGAGTAAAAGATAAGGTTAAGAAGGAGATAGACAAGATGTTGGAAGATGGACTTATTTTGGCAGTAGAAGAAGCAGAATGGGTCAGCCCAATAGTCATCAAAAGCAAGAAAGGCACAGATGATATTAGGGTCTTTGTAGACTATAGAAGCCTTAACTTTACATGTTTGCATGACCCTTTTCCAACACCTTTTACTGATGAGGTGCTAGAACAGGTCACGGGGAAAGAAGCATACTCATTTACAAATGGATTTTCAGGGTACCACCAAGTAAGGATTGCTGAAGAGGACAAAAAGAAGACCACATTCATAACAAAATAGGGGTCTTTTGTATACAATGTGTTGCAATTTGGCTTAAATAATTCTCTTGTAGTTTTCTCCAAGATTGTAATAGCATCTTTTAGAGAATTTATTCACAAGTTTATAAAAGTTTATATGGATGATTGGACGATATATAGTTTGCTCAAGGAACATGTAGCGCTACTACGTTTGATGTTTGATAGATGCAGAGAATTGCAGATATCATTGAATCTAAGAAAGTGTATCTTTTGTGTACCAAATGGAAATTTGTTGGGCCACATAGTATGCCAAGAGGGAGTACTGGTAGACCCAGCCAAAGTTGCGGTTATTATGAACATGTCGCCACCTATGAGTGCTAAGCAGTTGCGCTCCATGCTGAGGCACACATGGTACTATCGCAGGTTCATCATAAGATATGCAAATATCACTACACCTCTGGAAAATCCATTGAAAAATGCCAAAATGTTTCAATGGACCCCAGAATGTGATAAAGCGTTCGAGACCCTAAAGGAGAAGCTCATCACGACACCTATTATGATATTCCCAAATTGGGAAAATGAATTTCACGTCCATGTAGATGCTTCATGCATTTCCTTAGGAGCTATCTTAGCAGAACTTGGAGATGGAACCATGGATCATCCTATCTATTTTGCGAGCAGGAAGTTATCGCAATCTGAGCGCAACTACACAACGACAGAAAGGGAGGGTTTAGCCATGATTTATGCTTTGCAGAAATTTAGACATTATTTGTTAGGTTCTCATTTTAATTTCTTTATTGATCATTCTGCATTGAAATATCTAGTTAACAAACCTGTGTTGGAAGGGAGAATTTGTAGATGGTTGCCATTGTTTCAAGAATTCTCTTTTGAAGTGATTATTAAGCCTGGAAGATGCAATGTAGGGCCTGATTACCTGTCTAGATTAGAGTTAGGGGAAAGTGACAGAACAGTTGATGATCAACTCCCAGATGCAGATCTATTATGGGTTGAGGCCATACCAGAGTACCTGAAAGACATAACAGTCTTCTTAAGTATAGGAGCTTGCCCAGAAACATATTCCACAACCCAGAAACGCCATATGGTGGTTAGAGCAGCGGACTAACAGTTAATTGTAGGGAAATTGTATAAATTGGGACTAGATAGTATCCTTAGGAGATGTGTCTTGGATCATGAAAGGCAGGATATACTATGGGAGTGCCACAGTAGAGTTGCGGGAGGTCATGTGGGAGGAAAGGCCACTACGCAGAAAGTCCTCCAAGCTAGACTATGGTGGGAAACACTCTTCAAGGATGCAAAGGTATATGTTAGATCACGCGATGTCTGTCAAAGAGTGGGTAAGCCATCATGATGAGATGAATTACCACTCCAACCAGTTCGAGCTCTACAAGCATTTAAGAAGTGGGCGGTTGACTTCATTGGACCGATCAACCCCACAACTAAGAATTCAAAGGCTAGGTACATTATTACCACAACTGACTACCTTACATGTTGGGCTGAGGCAACAGTTGTTCAGTACTTCTCGACCGATACTGCTACTAGGTTCATTTTTTAGAATATTATCACTCGATTTGGATTTCCTAGGAGTCTAACCAATGATCAGGGAGCTCATTTGATTAGTAGCACTATAGAAAATCTTACAGCAGAGTTCTTGATCCAACATCACAAAAGCAACCCCTACCACCTGCAAGCCAATGGAACAGTAGAAGTGTTCAACAAGATTATGGAGAGAGGGTTAACAAAGGTTTGTTGTGCAAACCAGGAGGATTGGGATGACAGAGTTCTAGCAGTACTATGGGCTTACAGAAAAACCACAAAGAAACTCCACAGGTACACGCCCTTTCAGCTAGTTTATGGGAAGGAGGTTGTGGTGCCTGCAGAATTCATTACTCCAAGTTTGTACATTGCATAGATCACACATATGTCGAAGGAAGAATCAGTTGCACAGAGACTCATGCAGTTACAAGAACTTGAAGAGACCAGGGTTTTAGCAAACTTCCATCAGTCGGTTGAGAAAGCAAGGCAAAAATCTTGGCATGACCGACACATTAAGACTAAATTATTTGTGCAAGGAGACAAGGTCCTACTCTATGATAGTCGGTACCAAAATCATCCTGGCAAGTTGTGCATGCATTGGTTGGGACCATTTATAATTGTGGAGATCTGACCTTCAGGAGCAATGAGACTTGCGCAACTAGATGGTATGTTGTGATCGATATGGGTGAATGATGCTCGCCTGAAACCCTATATGTCTCAGAACTGAGCTAAAAGGATTGTTGTTCTAGTCCGAAGGACCATGTATAGTAGTTAGATTTGATTTTTTTACATTTTTTTTAAATTTAGCTAATAAATTCGATGTGCGTAGTGTTGCACCACGACATGTAGTTCATTTCCTTTTGTGTTTAAGTGTTGTTTGATGTAGAACTGATTACTCAGCAGCATAGGATCAGAAACGTCAAGAACCCATTAATGACAATCATTAATATGACGGGGACCCCTTTGTGGTCGAAGGGAAAACGAATCCGAACGCAATCTGAGTCCATGTGCCACATGAACCCAGTCTAGTCACAACCTTTATTTCTATTACGGTACGTCGTCTGAATCTAGTTAAGCCATAAAGCTGTGATACACGAAGATGCCATTAGTATTCACGCTGGGATTCCTATTCGTCAAATGAAAAGGTCTAAAATCGGCCACGTCCCTGTCCAACTTGCACAGTAAATGCTAGAGTCGCCAAATAGGATTTACCCCATTAACTCATCCCGTCAGACAACTCAGATCCAAGTTACGTCCATAGGGTCATAATGAACAACAATTATTACTGAACTTGTCAGCTAAGCCTGAGTATAAGGCTCTGAGAACTCGTCGTAGAACACATTGTTTCCAGAAGCACTTAGCGATTTTCGAATTCTGTAGAGCGAGCAAGCCTGTGCAATCCTGAAACCCGTAGTTGCGATCCCCAATCCTTATTTTGCCGCAGAATTTGTTGATAACTCAGAGCCCACAATGTCGAGAGCTACAGGAAGTCAAAGCACCATGTCCAAAGATGCAGTACCAGATGAGCCATGTGACCCCCGAGTTGAGGTCGTGGGTGATCTCAAGGGGAAGGTGGAGCAGGTTAAGCTCCTTGATCTTGACTTAACAAATCCAGTCTTGTTCCCCCAGATGAACATAGACATCTTCTGGAGTATCGCTCTAGACGAGTTGGGAGGCATGCAATTTGTGCCAAAGACCGAATTCATCGGCCTCTTCAACTCAACTATCATGAACCTCAGAGACTTACCAATGTTCGGTACCACTGACGATGTTGCACGGTGCACCAAGTTTCTGATCAACATGCTGCACGACATAAGTCTCTAATTAGATAGGCGATATCCAATCCACGCTGAAAACATGTAATTAGATATTTAAACTTAGACAAATGATTAAATATTGAATATCTAACTTTGTATATATATATGTATATGAGTAAAAAAGTGATTATCAAATTTGGAAAAAAATGAACATGATTATAAACTTATTTTTTTATAATGCAAAGCACTCAAAATATGGCATTGTTCTCATCACAAAGAATATCTAAGATACTATATTATTATAAATTTAATAGATGGCATTGTTTGAACATTAAATAAAGCATCCTATCCTCACTAGAATCTAACAAGTCACGTATATGAAATTTCTAAGCTTGATGTTGTTGTGTTCGTATTTTTTATGGTCTGGGTCGATTCAAATACCCCCAAATCCCTTTCGATCACATTATCGATTAGTAAAATTTCATGTTAGACATAATAGGATTGCACTTTCAAATTTCCAATCAAATATATGATTGAATAATCACCCCCCCAAAAAAATCACTTTTTTGGCATTTTAATTGACACTTAGTCCATGCTTTTAATGGAGTGACTAATATCATGTCGGAGCTAGATAATGTACAACAAACTTGTTTCAAATTTTTTGGAATTCATTAACTCAATAAATTAAAGTTTCTATTAATCTATAACTCCAATCATTTTTTCAAGTATTGAATTAATTTAAAATTGGATAAAACTCTTATAAAATATTCCAACATACATAGAATTTAAATTATATTGAAACTTTGATTATGTTTAAAAATTCCACAAATTCAACTATTATATGATTAATATTCTATATTATTTATTAATTGAAAAATAAATAAATACACATAAAGAATATAGTAAGCATATTTTTAAAAGTAAAATATTTTTAAGTTGATGTTTTTTTGTGATTAACTTGGAATCAATATATAAAGTAAGTTGAAGGTTTTGAATCTGTGACTTCGCATAATAAAGTATACCAAACACAAAATAAATTAAAAGTTTCAAATAAATAACTTCACATAATAAAATGCCTTAATAATATACCAAATCACTAATTATTCTACAACCCAAAATACCTTCAAATTAACTTTATAAAAAACTTCATAAAATATATATAAAAAAATTAATAAACTATAACTAATGCATACATTGAATCTAGAAAAACAAATGTCATCCTATGTCCCATGTTACATTAAAATAAATCACACCTAATGCGAGATTGAAGTAGTAATATGAATGAGGTCACAAATAATAGAATAAACGTCTCCCATAATACATTTAACACATATGAATAAGGTCACAAATAATAAAATAAAGGTCAATTTTTAACATAGTATCTATCTTTATTTAGGATAATGTTTATCTATTTATATGCTAAGAATATATTTTTAATAAAAATAATTAACATAGTATCTATATTAATTGAGGAGAATATTTATTTATTTATTAAGATTTTTTTTAAGGGTATTTATTCATTTTTATATTTATTTAGGAATATATCTATAACTATATATTAAAAATGATATTTATTTATTTTTATCAATATAAACACTCCACCACCTATTCCAAAAACTCATACTAACAAGGGGAGGCCCCCCAAAATCACCCTAGAGATCCTTTACGATTATATGGAATCAGTAGAAAAAAGAAGAGAAGAGAGAGATGTCAAAATCCAAATAGAGTTAGAAACATTAGAAAAAAGGAGTGAAGAAAGAGACGTAAAACTCCAAATAGAGCTAGACGCAATGATTGATAAAAAAATTAAAGATACCATTCAAAATCAAATAGAGGATAGATTCTTAGGGTTCAAGAGTGAATTGCAGACAATGAAGGATATAATTCAAGAAATGGAAAAACATAAACAATCAACCCAAGAAGGAGGGGTTGAAGAAAATCACAACTTGAGAGATAGGATTAAAGAGCTAGAAGAAAAACTAACCAACAATTTGACCCTCGGTAATATGGAAAACAAATTGGATATCAAACCCATCAAAGAGAAAATGAATAAGCTAATCGAATTGGACCATGAGCATAACAAAAGAGCCTTGAACCTCATAATTTTTGGTATAAAAGAACAACAAGAGGAGGATACACTAGCAATTGTAAAAGAAGAATTAAAAAATAAATCACAAATTGATACAACTTACCTCATAGAAGCAAAGACGCTAGGAAAAATAATTGATCACAAAGATAGGTTGATTCATGTCAAAGTAAGTTGTAATGACCATAAATATAGCACACTTAGTAAATCTCTGAGCTTAAAAGGGTCAAGAATATTTATAAATGAAGACCTCATTCCCGAAGACCAAGTTGAATTAAGGAAGGAAATTTAAAAGGTAAAAGAAGCCAGGAAAGAAGGAAAATGGGCAATAATTAGAAATCGTAAATCTATAGTTCGGGATAGAGACCAAAAGGATAATAATAAATAGGAATTTGGGACACTCGGGATCCTTTTTTGGAATAGTCATGGCTTTCCATGGCGTAAAGGTCCTATGATAAGTTGGATCCCGAGTGATATTGATATTATCTGTCTAGCTGAAACTTGGGAGCATGAGGAGTCT
>JASDQU010244997.1:109472-121668 GCA_032191745.1 Picea mariana
AACCAGCTAGGGTTTTAGTCATCTAGTGGGGCACCCCATTCAGTGGGAAATTCAGATCTACGGAGATTGAGAGGGAGCTTGGAGATTCAGGCACCTGGGTTATTCTTAACATCACCCGATCTGTATTCTTGGAGAGTTTCATAGCATTTGGAGGCCACCTTCATCAGGGCCAAACCAGCTAGGGTTTCAGTCATCTAGTGGGGCACCCCATTCAGTGGGAAATTCATATCTACGCCGATTGAGAGGGATCTTGGAGATTCAGGCACCTGGGTTATTCTTACCATCACCCGATCTATCAATTGGCATATTTCTTAGGGTGATTGGACACTTTTGGCAGCAGGGCCGAGTTATTGAGGGTTTCAGCCTTCTATTGGAGCGTGGCATTCTTCAGCTGGAAAGTTTGGCANTATCTATTGCTTGTACGACCATCTGAGGTTTATGCCAGATCGACCATCTATTGTATTGATCTTACATTGCTCATAATAAAAAGGTAAGATCTTTGCTTGTGCTTCTACATCTTGAATATATTGTGATCTCCATGTGTTGATGAATCTTGTATGCACTTGATAACTCAATAAATTAGTAGTAGTTAGTGATTCCAAGAAAGAATTTGGCTTGGGATCATTACAGATAGATATTAGCTATGTTAGTTTCCTTGTGAGTAAGATTTACTAGAATAAAATGGGAAGATTTGGTACGATTGTCCACCACCACCATGATGGAATCATGTTTCCTGTTAGTTTTGGGTATCTTAGTGATAAAATCCATTTTTACTACTTCCCACTTCCACTCAGGAATGGGTAATGGTTGTAGCAGTCCATCAGGATGTCTATGCTTAGCCTTGACCTTTTGACATGCCAAACACTTGGAAATAAACTAAAAAACTTCTTTCTTCATTCCTGGACAATAATATTGACTCTTAACAGCTGCAATATATTTCTAGTAACCTAGGTGTCCATCATAAGGTACATTATGAAATTCTCCCAATATCAGATTCTTCAATTTATGATAATTTGGCACATAAATTCTACCTCTGTATCTGAGAATTTAATTACCTTCCAGCTTATGGTCTTCAAATTTCTGTTGTAAATTACCTTGCTGAAGTTTTTCTTTTAACTGCTTATATTCCTGATATGATTTTGCAGCTTCTAAAATTTCATCTTTCAAATCTGATTGACACATGCTAATGGTTGTAGAATCCATATCATGCACCCTCCTACTAAGTGCATCAACCACCTTGTTCTCTTTTCCTTTGATATGATTTATATCAAAATCATATTCATTGATGAAGTCTAACCATCTACTTTTCCTGGCATTCTGAGTTGTTTGATCAAACAAATATTTCAAACCACTATGGTCTGTCCTAAATTCAAATATTTTCCCCATAGGGTAGTGTCTTCACATCTTCAAGGAATGCACTATGGCTGCCAACTCCAAATCATGAGTTTCATAGTGTCTTTCATGCTCCTTCAACTTCCTTGATTCATAGCACACAACATAACCATTCTGACTAAGGAATCTACCAAGTCCCTCATTACATGCATGAGTGCATACTATGGAATATTCATTTGGATCACCAATCCTCAGTATTGGAGCTCTTGTTAGTAGATGATTCAAGTGTTGAAAATTCCTTTCACAGTCCAATATCCACTCAAACTTCACACCTTTCTTCTACAAAGAAGTAATTGGGTGTGTAATTCCTGAGAATCCCTCAATGAATCTTTTGTAGTAACCTGCCAGGCCCATCAATGATCTTACCTCAGATACATTCCTTGGCGCTGGCCAATTTTCAATGGCTCTTATCTTCTCTAGATCTACTGCTATCCCCTCCTTGGAGATGATATGACCCAAATAATATATTTTCTTCTAGTAAAATGAGCACTTGTTCAATTTAGCATACAATTGATTCTGTCTTAAAACCTTAAACACCATTCTTAAGTGTTTCTCATGTTATTCTTCAGATTTAGAATATATCATAATGCATCCAAAAATACAATCACAAACATGTCCAAGTAATTCCTGAATACACCATTCAAGAGACACATGAAGACAATTGGTGCATTTGTTAACCCAAATGGTACCACTGTGAACTCATAATGGCCATACCTTGTTCTGAAAGAAGTCTTGTTGATGTCTTCTTCTTTAATTCTTACCTGATGGTATCCCAACCTGAGATCAATCTTGGAGAATATTTTTGCATCTTTCAGTTGATCAAATAGGTCATCTACCCTTGGAAAAGGATACTTTTTCTTCATAGTTACTTTGTTCAACTGCATGAAATCTATGCAAAGTCTCAAGGTAGTTACCTTGCAACATTTTATAGTTATGATGATAATTTGAATATCGAGAATGAGGATGTCTGGATGAGGGATTTTGTACAAAGTGTTGATGGAGAAGCTAGAAAATGGTTTAGAAGTCTATCCCATGGATCAATTGTTGTAATTGAAGCCCTAGATGATGCCTTTTTAAGGCATTGGGGTGACAAAAAATACTTTTTATATTATATCACAGAATTTGGGGCTCTAAAAAGAAAAGAAGGTGAATCGATATCAGACTTTTCAAAGAGATTTAAAAAAATTTATAACAAAATCCCTACTGATATCAAGCCTACTGAAAATTTTGCTAAAATAACCTATGCAAGTGCCTTTGACCCTGAATTTTGTCTTTTTTTGAGAGAGAGAAAGTCTACCACATTAGCCCATATAAAATATGTTTCTCTAGATGTGGAATCAAACATATTGGTAGCAGATAAGTTAAGAGGAAAATATGATAGGGATAGAAGGAAACAAAAGGCAGAAGCTTCATCTTCTGATGTTTCAGGAACTAATCCTCAGGTTGATGAATTAAATAAGTTATTCAAGTCACTTTCTACAAAAATGGAAAAACTAAAACTTGAAGGGAGAAAAACAAATAGAAACCCCCAAGATTTTGGAAATAGAAACAATTTTAGAAGACAAAACAATACACCTCAAATTCTTCAAAGAGATCAAAGAAATAGAGAGGATTAGAAGGTTCAAAACCCTCTCCAAAATAATTTAGTTGATCATGAAGAAGCAGATCAAGAAATTCATTGTCTAGGGGACACATATGCTTCCCCTAATCTAACTCAATATTCTTATGAAGAGTCTCTAATGAATAGTCAGCTAAATGAGTTAAGTAAAAGAGAGAAAGAAAATGAAACTCAAGAAAAGTACAATTTGAGGTCAGAACAAAAAGAGGGAAAGCCTAGTACAAATAATCAGCTCAAAAAATCAGATACTTCTACTAAAAACGTAGTGGGAACAAATAAAGGAAATGAGGAACAAAATAATTAGCCCATAATTAAAGATCTTGTTCAAGAAACCAAGGAAATTTTGAAGTCCCCATCCTCTTTTAACTTTGAGAATGAAATGCAGAAAATAAAAATTCATGTCCCATTCATAGAGTTGATAAATAATGAAGATTTCAAGAAATCCATTTCTAAAATGCTACAGACTAAATTTTCTTCCCATTCAATAGACTCAATTAATTTGCAAGATGAAAAACCCACAGTTATATTGGGGCCACTAGTAGAAGACAAAGATGACTCCTCTCCTCCTTTTTACACATCATTGAATGTACATGATAAAATCTTGCACAATTTCCTTATGGACTCAGGTGCATCCCATAACTTAATGCCTAAGTTTTTGATGGATGAATTGGGTCTAGAAATCATTAAATCATATCATGATCTGTATTCCTTTAACTCAAGAAAAGTAAAATTTCATAGGGTGATTAAAGATTTGGTTGTTACTCTCTTTCAACTACATATGAAGAGTATAGTCATGGATATTGTAGTTGCAAATGTCCCCCCAATTTTGGGATGTTATTGTCCAGATCATGGATTAAAAGGTTGGGAGGGACATTGCAAATGGATCTCTCTTATGATATTATACCAGTCTTTGGGGGTGAACACAGAAGGTTGTATAGAGAAGAACAACTTGCACATATTATTAGTGATGAAGGAAATCCCAAAAACCATCCTATCTATGTTGTTGACACTGATTTGGGATCTAGAATTTTTCATCTTACTGATTTTCCTCAATCACCATTGGAAATAAAAAAAAAAAAACAATCACCAACAACATGTGAGACATCTAGACAAGGTGCTCAAACTTGAAAAATGTATTTTGATGGTGCATCTTCCAAAGATAGTGTTGGTGCTGGAGTCGTGTTCATTTCTCCTTCTCAAGAAGTCATAACCTTGTCCTTCAAATTGAAATTTGAAACCACAAACAACATTTCAGAATATGAGGCCCTAGTTTTGGGGCTTAGAGCTACAAATGACATGAAAATTGAAGAATTATCAGTTTTTGGAGATGTAGAGTTGATTGTGCATCAAGTCAGAAATATATATCAAGCAAATCATCCAAGATTGAGAACTTAAAAGAATGATTTATGGGACCTTATTGAAAATTTCTTCCTGGCCTTCAACATATCCTTTGTTCCCAGAGAAAATGATACATTTGTTGATTCCCTAGTTGTTTCTGCTAGCAACTTTAAAATCAAACTACCTCCTAAACTTAAGTATAAAGTTGAGGTGAAATATAGACCTTCTATACCTGATAATGTCAAGCATTGGTAGGTTTTTGAAGATGATATAGAAATAAATAGATTTCTGGAAACAATAGATGAATTTTATGCTCTTCATATTGACCAAGATCCAGATGATGAGAAATTCCACATGCTGATAAATTTCTTAACAAGACTACAGATCAAAAAATTGACCAGTTGCCTAGCAATAATATTCCTAAAGGATTAGTTCCCTTGGAAATATTATTTGATAACAATGATGTGGTTGTGAAAGTGAGAGGTTCAAGTGAAAATTTTGATCTGATAGAGTGCAATCTAGGTATTGAATGTTAGGATATTTAGATACTTAGGAGTTAGTTAAGATCTACTCGGTATAATGTGTTGTTAGGTAAAAGTGTGTTTCTTAGTGTGTTTATTTAGTATGCATTTGTAGTTAGGAAATCCGATGGTCACGATATGTTCCCAACATAGAGTGATCTGACGGTTCATATTCTCCTTGATCTTAATGGCCATTGATCCATGGTTTAACACCCGATTGGTCCATGATATTTATTTAAAGAGCATGGAGCGTCATTTGTCGATGATCGATTGTGAGAAACTCTCTTGTAAAATCTCTCTGTAATATTTTTCTTTTGCATTAATAAACTACTCCAAGTGGCCACATTGGCTGGGGCCGTGGATGTTTCCCTGTAGGGGTTTTACCATGTAAAAAAATTGGTGTGTTGATCTTTGATATGGTTTTGTGAGTGGTTATTGAAGGTGTTCATCCTCTGTTGGAATACCTTTGTTGTTGAACATGGTATCAGAGCTTGTTTGAAGACCCGCTCTTGTTGTAGATTGAGATCGTGAAGCCGAGTTGGCCCATCTCCATTTTCTGTAGTTTTCGTACATTTATGGGTTGAGAGGACTATTCCATTGCATCCAGAGCACTCATTTCACTTAGGAACACTTTTCATTTCACTCGAAAATGTATTTTTTTTCCCAAGATATGACCATTTCAGTCAAATCCGGAGGTATAAAGCCTAAATACACATTTTTTAAATTTTTGCAAGTATCATTTTTGGTTTTATATTATTTGTTTCCGGGTTTCTACTCTTTTAGATCTGGGTATGATATTTTTCCCACGCCCTGTGTGATCTTGGAAAATCAAAACAGATAGGAAAAGGTGCATCTTTCGGGGAAGCTAACCGAGATCTAACCCTTATTGTCATCGAGAAGCGAAATTTTTTTCTTGTGTGAACACAGTTTTTTTTAGCACGTTCTCCAAGGTTGTCTTCAACAACAACAACAACAATCCTCTTTGTAAACAATACATTATGTTTTGCTAGACCATTTGGTTGCAATTTGTCTTATTAAGTAAGAGGTCTTGAGAGATTTAAAAATTCATGCTCAATTATAAAGTGTATTTCACTTAAAGTATAAAAGTGAATCACTATAAGTAGCTTTAATATTTTATTTTAGAGTTATTTGTTTTGCATGCGACTTTTCTTTCATAAAGTAACTTCATTGTAAAAGTGATCCCCACTTCTTTTTATAAAAGTGGGTCACTTCATAAAGCAACTTGCATCACCACGTGATCATTTGGTTACCGTTTATACCTTTTTTAAAAAGGGCATAACTTTCACATCCGAAGTCTATTTTTAGTGTCATGTTTTTAAAAACTGCCTAATTTTTCAAGATCTTTCCATCTAGATCATCAGTTTCAGTTTTTAAATCCATATTATCTACATATTTAATATGCCTTCTTCCAGTAATCTTTTTCTTACTAGCACCAACTACTTCCAATGGAATTCTCATATGGAAGATTTAGTAAGAAGTAAATACTTTTATCAGATTACCTTGGGAAAGAAAAAAGAACCCATTGATATTGATAAGAAATTCAAATGGGCTAATAGGAGTGACGAAGCACATGGACTAATCAGAATGTCCATCTCTCATGATTTAAGGTTCCACCTTAAAGAAATTGATGACCCCAATGAAGCTTGGGAAAATATTGAATCTGTGTTTGGTAAACTCAATATTATTCGTGCACACCAATTAGAAAATCAAGTACTGACTTTAAATCCAAGTGATTTTTCTTGCATTGGAGACTATCTATCTAAGTTTAAATCACTCATAATTTTATGTGAAGAATGTGAGATAAATATGGAGGAAGAGCATTGCATCTATCTTATTATATTGAAGCTAGGTAGTGCATATTATGTTTTTGTATATACCTTTCATTCCATGAGAGAGGCTCTAGGGACAACTTATAAAAAACCCACTCTTGATTCCTTTTGTGTTGCTTTGATTAGAGAGGAAGATAATATTGTACAACTTGGAGTGATCAACACTGCAGGTACTGCCAACAAAGCCTTATTTTCCCAGCAGAAAGATAAACCCAAGAATCCCAAGAAGCAACATCCTTGCTACAACAACAAGAAACATAAGGGTCCCAAACCCACTCAGACAGCTTCATCTCCTAATGGGGACAAAGGAGCAAAATATAAAAATAAGAAGACTGGTAGACATTGCAACTTTTTTTATAAAGATGGTCATGATGAGTCCAAATGTTTCAAGAAGATGGAAGCTTTAGAAGCAGTGATGAAGAAGCACAACATCATTATTGATTCTACTTCTTCTTCTTCTTTTTATGGATATGCACTTTCTTCTTTTGGTTTCTCCTTCAATACAACTTCTATTTTTTCTTCGGATGAGTGGCTTATTGATTATGGAGCATCTTATCATATGGCTAAGGATAAAGACATATTTTCTTCTCTAAATGAATGTAACACCAAGAACATATTTGTTGGTGATGACTGATCTCTTAGTGTTGTAGGATCTGGAACAGTTCAAGTAGATAATGGTCATTTCAGTGATGTATTATCTGTTCCAAGTCTTTCTTGTAACCTTCTATCAGTTTATCAAATTACTCATTCAGGTGAAGGTAAAACCGTAGAGTTTTCACCTCACCAAGTTGTAATCAAGGATCTAAAATATCCTAAGCATGTTCTTGCAAATGGAATTGTTGATGATATTACCAGGTTGTACAAGTTTGACAACTTTAGGTCATCATCTTTTTCATTAGTTTTTGTTGCTCATAGTGATGACTTAAGCAAACTTTGGTACGGTTTGGTCATCTAAACTATCACTCATTGCAACAACTATGCAATCAACATATGGTGATTGGTCTTCCTCCTGTTTCATGCATAGATGGTGTTTGTGTTAGTTGTGTTCTCAACAAACATCATTTAGACAGTTTCGACAAACGTGTCTCTTGGCACACCTTGGGCCCTTTGTAGCTTGTTCACAGTGATTTGTGTGGTCCACTTTCTTCTCCTTCTTTTTCTGGGTGAAAGTATTTCTTAAATTTCATTGATGACTTTTATAGATGTACTTGGGTTTAATTCTTAAAACTTAAGAGCGAAGTTTTTGACAAGTTTTTGGCCTACAAGACCCTTGTAGAAAAGAAATATGGACATCAAATTCAAAATTTAAGAACAAATAATGTAGGAGAATATGTGAACAATAATTTTACAAGTTATTGCACTAAACATGGCATCCAAATGCTACACATTGTTCTATATACACCACGACAAAATGGTGTTCCTGGGAGAAAGAACCACACATTAAAAGTAATGGCTAATTGTATGATCCAATCTAAGGGATTAAGTCTAAAGTATTGGGCGGAAGCAATCAACTGTGCAAATTACATAGTAAATCACACTCCCACAAACTCTTAAAAATATAACATCGGAAGAAGATTGGAATAAAATTAAACCAGATGTAAGTCACTTCCGTGTATTTGGTAGTATAGGATGGGCTCACATTCCTGATGAGAAAAGGAAAGAATTGTAGCCTAAAAGTGAGAAGTGTATATTTGTTGGTTGTTTTGAAGATGTCAAAGTTTATATACTTCTTCAACCACATTGTAATGAAATTATTATTAGAAGAGATGTTAAATTTGATGAAAATCTCTTGGCCTGCGAGATTAATTCGACAATTGTGCCTTCTTTAGCCTGCGAGCCATCTTCGACGTTTGTGCCTTGTTTTGTTCCTATTATTGTTTCTTCTTCAGATGATAACAATAAGGATGAAAATCCACCACCTCCTACTCACCTTCCTCCAGATGAGTCCTTTGAACCTGAACTAGCACCAACTCCTTCGCTTTCTAGATGGGTCTGTTCAACACGAGAAGCAGCTGATGATATTATCAGTGATCCTTCAGATTAGCGTCGAAAATGTTCACATTTCTAGTGAGCCTCTTCTCTTTTGGCTCAAGTTTTAGAGATTTGTGATCTAGAGACATTTGCAGAAGCTTTGGGTCATCCAGATTGGGATACAACAATGAATGAAGAGTATCATTCTTTAATGACAAACGATACTTGTGATCTTGTACCACTTCCAAAAGGAAGAAACTTTGTCAGATGTAAATGGGTCTAGAAAACTAAGTATGCATCAAATGGAAGTGTTGAAAGACACAAGGCTCAGTTAGTTGCCAAAGGATTTTTCCAAGTTAAAGGAATTGACTATAATGAAACCTTTTCCCCTATAGCCAAAATGAATTCCATCCACTTTGTTCTTGCCCTTGTTGCCTCACATAAATGGGAGGTCCATCATATGGATCTTAAATATGCCTTCTTGAACATAGATTTGCAAGAAGAAATCTACATGAAACAACCTACTGGCTATGTCCAGAATGACTCTATCCTTGTTTGTCACCTTAAGAAATCTCTTTATGGTATTAAGAAATCTCCCTGAGCTTGGTATGCCAAAATGAACAGATTTTTTATTGACATTGGATTCATTAGATTCCATTCTGATCCTAATGTCTATACCAAGAAATTAGGAAGCCATCTCATTATCTGCTTCCTTTATGTTGATGACCTTATCCTTTCTGGTAGTGACTCAAAACTTTTAAACCATGTGATTACCAACCTTAAGAAGACATTTGAAATGACAGACTTAAGATTTTTTCACTATTTCCTTAGCCTCCAAGTTTTTCAAACCAATGAAGGATTTTTTATTTCCCAGTCTAAGTATTCTTGTGACCTTCTTCATCTCTTTTACATGGATGATTGTAAGCCATCCCCTTCTCCCTTTCAGTATGGAGTCAATCTTACTACCACCTATACTTCTCTCGAAGTTGGTGTCACCTTGTACTGTCAGTTAGTTGGTAGCCTCTTATAATTGACTCATACACATCCTGATCTTTCCTTTGTTGTTGGTATTGTTGCTCGGTATATGAAAACACCCCATGAAATCCATTGGAAATAAACTAAAAGGATACTTCACTATGTCTGTGGTACTATTCAGTTTGTGATACATTACAATTCAGAGGGGACTCCTTTATTGGTTGGTTTCACCTATTCAGATTGGGTCGGCGACCCTAATGATCTTAAGACTATTGCAGGTTATGTTTTCAGCCTTGGTTCAATACCTTCCACTTGGGCCTGTAAGAAACAATAGGCTATTGCACTTTCTTCAGTAGAAGCATAGTATTGAGTAGCGGTAAATGCAAGTCGGGAAGTCTTGTGGCTTCGATAGATGTTTTCAGATTTTGGATTCCAGCAGCAGCATTCGACCAACCTTTGGTGAGAAAATCATAGTACCATCAAGCTTGCCAAAGACCCAGTTCAACATCAGCATAGCAAACACATCGAGCTACACATGCACTTCATCAGAAAGATCATTCATGATCAAGTTATTGAAGTGTTTTTTTCCCTACAGAAGATCAAGTTGCAAACATTTTCACAAAGTCTCTTACAGAAGCAAATTTTTCCAAACTCTGATCTATGTTAGGAGTTCAGGAAGTTGTCATCAAGGGGGGATAGGCTCTAATTCCTCTTTCCTTCTCCTATTGTTTCAATATTATAAATCCTTCAATTCTATCCCAAGTTGTTCTTAAAGGGGGATGTTAGGATATTTAAACACTTAAGAGTTAGTTAAGATCTACTTGGTCTAATGTCTCGTTAGGTAAAAGTGTGTTTCTTAGTGTGTTTATTTAGTATGCATTTGTAGTTAGGAAATATGATGGTCACGATATATTCTCGACATAGAGTGATCTGATGGTCATATTATCCTCGATCTTAATGGCTATTGATCCATGGATTAACACTTGATTGGTCCATGATCTCTATTTAAATAGCATGCAGGGTCATTTTCCAGTGATCGATTGTGAGAAACTCTCTTGTAAAATCTCTTTGTAATATTTTTCTTTTTCATTAATAAAATGCTCCAAGTGGTCGCGTTGGTTGGAGTCGTGGATGTTTCCTTGTAGGGGTTTTACCACATAAAAACATCGATGTGTTGGTCTTTGATCTAGTTGTGTGAGCGGTTACTGAAGGGGTTCATCCTCTGTTGGAATACCTGTGTTGTTGTACAATGAAGATCCCGAATATTTCAAATTGTCTAGTAGTTTGTCAGAAAAGAAAAGGGTTGAATATATCAAAATGTTAAAGGAATTTGTTGATGTCTTTGCATGGAAATATGAGGATTTGGAAACTTATGATACAATCATTATTAAGCATAGAATTCCCTTGAAGGATGATACCAAACCATTTAGACAGAAACTAAGGCAGATCATTCCTATGTTACATCCCATTATGGAGAAAGAGGTCAAAAAATTTCTTGATGCTCAGATCATTATACCTTTGAGGTATTCTGAGTGGATAGATAATATATTACCTGTTAGAAAAAAGAATGGTGAGATCATACTTTGTGTTTATTTCAGAAATTTAAACAAGTGTTCCAGAAAAGACAATTAGCTCTTTCCTAAAATGGTGCATATATTGCAAAGTGTGATAGGATAAGTAAGGATGTCCATGATTGATGGATTTTCATGATACAATCAGATTTATGTATTACCAGAAGACAGGGAGAAGAAAACATTCACCACTCCTTGGGGTACAGTCATGTATGCCAAGATTCCCTTTGGTCTCATGAATGCAGGGGAAACTTTCCAATGTGAAATGGACATTACTTTTATTGGAGAAAATGATACGTTTGTGGTGATCTACTTGAATGATATCACAGTGTTTTCAAAATATGATCAAGAGCATTACTAGCATTTGGAGAAGGTGTTCCTGAAATGCAAAAAATATGGGTTGTCACTTAATCCAAATAAGTCTCTTTTTTCCATGAATGAAGGTAAGTTGCTAGGACATATTGTCTCTACTGAAGGAGTACAAATTGACCCAAGTAGAGTAGAGACTATCAAGACTCTGTCTCTCCCAAGTTCCAAGAAATAAATTTAGACCTTCCTAGGTAAGATAAACTTCTTGAGAAGATTCATATCCAATTTTTTTGAGTTGGTAAAATTTATCACATCCATGTTGAGAAAAGGGAATGAAGTAAAATTGACACCAGAATCTAGGAGTTCTTTTGAGCAAATAAAACAAGCATTGGTTGATGCACCTGTTTTTATAAGTCTTGGCTACTCAAAAGAATTTCTGATTTTTTCTTTTTCCTCAAATGATACACTAGTTGTTGTCCTTCTTCAGAAAAATTTAGATGGAATGGAGCATCCTATTTCTTTTTTAAGTAGGGCTTTGAGAGATGTTGAAGTCAGATATGACATCATGGTGTTCAAGGATAAATTCGTGAGTGTGGACACAGACCAATCTCCACAGATCCACCCGGATCTGGAACAAACCGTGACAGAATA
>JASDQU010244997.1:134824-173284 GCA_032191745.1 Picea mariana
AAAGTATTGGGTGAAAGCCATCAACTGTGCAAATTACATAGTAAATCACACTCCCACAAAGGCTCTTAAAAATATAACACTAGAAGAAGCTTGGACTAAAATTAAACCAGATGTAAGTCACTTCCGTGTATTTGGTAGTATAGCATGGGCTCACATTCCTGATGAGAAAAGAAAATCATTGCAGCCTAAAAGTAAGAAGTGTATATTTGTTGGTTATTCTGAAGATGTCAAAGGTTACAAACTTCTTCAATCACATTGTAATGAAATTATTATTAGAAAATAGGTTAAATTTGATGAAAATCTCTTGGCTTGCGAACCTAATTTGGCGATTGTTCCTTCTTCGGCCTGCGAGCCATATTCGACGTTTGTGCCTTCTTATCATCTGGTTTCTTCTTTAAATGATGACAGTGAGGATGAAAATCCACCTCTGCCTGCTCACCCTCCCCCAGATGAGTCCTTTGAACCTGAACCAACACTAGCTCCACCGCTTCCTAGATGTGTCTGTTCAACACGAGAAGCAGTTGGTGATCTTGTTGGTGATCCTTCAGATCAACGTCAGACATGTTCACAGTTCCAACGAGCCTCTTCTCTTTTGGCTCAAGTTTTAGAAACTCATGATCCAGAGACATTTGCAGAAGCTTCAGGTCATATAGATTGGGATACAACAATGAATGAAGAGTATTGTTCTTTAATGGAAAACAACACTTGGGATCTTGTACCTCTTCCAAAAGGAAGAAAACTTGTTAGATGAAAATGGGTCTACAGAACTAAGTATGCATCATATGGAAGTGTTGAAAGACACAAGGCTTAGTTAGTTGCCAAAGGATTTTCCTAAGTTGCAAGATTTGACTATAATGAAGCCTTTGCCCCTGTAGCAAAAATGAAATCCATCCGCCTTGTTCTTTCCCTTCTTGCCTCACATAAATGGGAGGTCCATCAGATGGATGTTAAATCCACCTTCTTGCATGAAGATTTGGAAGAAGAAATATGCATGGAACAACCTCCTAGATATGTCCAGAATGACTCTAGCCCTGTTTGTCGCCTCAAGAAATCTCTTTATGGTCTCAAGCAAGCTCCCCGAGCTTGGTATGCCAAAATGGATAGCTTTCTTATTGCCAATGGATTCTCTAGATGCCATTCTGATCTTAATGTCTATACCAAGAAAGTAGGAATCCATCTCATAATCCTTTTCCTTTATGTTGATGACCTTATCCTTACTGGTAGTGACTCAAAAAATTTAAACCATGTGAAAACCAGCCTTAAGAAGAAATTTGAAATGACATACTTAGGCTTTTTGCACTATTTCCTTGGCCTCCAAGTTTTTCAAACCAATGAAGAAATTTTTCTTTTCCAATCTAAGTATGCTTGTGAACTTCTTCATCGCTTTCACATGGATGATTATAAACCAACCCCTTCTCCCTTCCAGTATGGAGTCAAGATTTCTGCCTCCTGTACTTCTCCTGAAGTTGATGCCACTCTGTACCGTCAGTTAGTTGGTAGCCTCTTATACTTGACTCATACCCATCCTTATCTTTCCTTTGCTATTGGTCTTGTTTCCTGATATATGAAAACACCCCATGAAAGCCATTGGAAAGAAGCTAAAAGGATACTTCGCTATGTTTGCGGTACACTTTAGTTCAGGAAACATTACAGTTCAGGGGGGTCTCCTTTATTGGTTGGTTTCACTGATTCAGATTGGGCCGACAACCCTGATGATCGAAAGTCTACTACAGGTTATGTTTCCAGCCTTGGTTCAGGACCTGTCACTTGGGCCTATAAGAAACAATAGGCTATTGCACTTTATTCAGTAGAAGCAGAGTACCGAGCAGTGGTAAATGCAAGTTAGGAAGCCCTGTGGCTTCGACAGATCCTTTTAGAGTTTGGATTCCAGCACCAACATCTGAACAACTTTTGGTGTGACAATCAGAGTGCCATCAAGCTTGCCAAAGATCTAGTTCAACATCAGCGTAGCAAACACATTGAGCTACACATGCACTTCATCATAAATCTCATTCATGATCAAGTTATTGAAGTTCTCTTTTGACCTACAAAAGATCAAGTTGCAGACATTTTCACAAAGTCTCTTACAGAAGAGAAGTTTTCCAAACTTTGATCTATGTTAGGAGTTCATGAAGTTTTCATTAAGGGGGGATAGGCTCTAATGCCTCCTTCCTTCTCCTATTGTGTCATTATTGTAAATCCTTCAATCCTATCCCAAGTTGTTCTTAAGGGGGGATGTTAGGATATTTAGACACTTAGGAGTTAGTAAGATCTACTTGGTCTATTGTGTCGTTAGGTAAAAGTGTGTTTTCTAGTGTGTTTCTTTAGTATGCATTAATATGCATTTGTAGTTAGAAAATCCGACGGTCATGATATGTTCCCGACATAGAGTGATCTGATGGTTCATACTCCCCTCAATATTAATGGCCATTGATCCATGGCTTAATACCCGATTGGCCCATGATCTCTATTTAAAGAGCATGGAGGGTCATTTGCCGATGATCGATTATGAGAAAATATCTTGTAAAATATCTTTGTAATATTTTTCTTTGCATTAATAAACTGCTCCAAGTGGTTGCGTTGGATGGGGACGTGAGTGTTTCCCCATAGGGGTTTTACCACGTGAAAACATCATTGTGTTGATATTTGATCTGGTTATGTGAGTGGATATTGAAGGTGTTTGTCCTCTGTTGGAATATCTGTGTTGTCGAATAATCATACAATATAAGGACCGTTCCACATGGGTTTAATATTCCCTTCCCCCAGTGGTTCTTTGTCTTGATCATAGAAGAGGACCAAGTCACCCTCAGTGTATAATCGAGGACATATAGACTTATCGTACTGGACCTTGACACATCTTTTTTTCACCTTGATATCCGTAGAGGCGTATCGACGCTACTCGTCAAGACTCTCTAGGTGTACAAGGCATCGCTCAAGATCGAAAGTGTCAGGTAGGAGCACGAATGCCAACTTAAGAGAAGGGATTTCTCATTCAATAGGTAGTATCGATTCCACACCATGTACTATATGGAAAGGGGAAAATATGGTGGTAGTCTTAACCGAGGTTTGGTATGCCCAGAGTGCGGAATATAACATAATGTGCCGGTCGGACTTACTCTAACTGACAATTTTTTGCAAAATGGTCTAGAGAGACTTGTTGATGGCCTCTACTTGTCCATTTTCCTGGGGTTAATAAGGAGAGGAATGACCATGTCTAAACCCCATCTTATATTCTAGCTCTTCCATCATTTCATTCTAAAAGTGACTGCCATGATCAGTGAAAATATCACTCGGGATACCGAACTGGGCGATAATTTGATTGAATAGGAAGAAGGTGACACTCTTCCCATGAGATTTAACTGTAGGCATGGCCTCAACACACTTAGTAAAGTAGTCTACAACCATGATAATGTGATGATGTCCCCCAACCAAAGTTGGGTTGCAATTCACGAAGTCCACCCCCCACTTGGTGAAGGAACCAATGGTAATGATTGGGTGAAGAGGGGTTGGATGCGAGCACATTTTCTGAGTGAAAAACTGGAAGGGGTGAAACTTCTTAACCACTTCAATACAATATTTAAAGATAGTAGGCCAGAAATAACTAGCTCGCAAATTTTTTTGGGCTGTCACAAACCCGTATAGATGACCACCACAACTCCTACTGTGGCAATCGTTCAGGACTGACTCGACTTCTCCATGAGTTAAAAAATGACGCAAGATATTGTCTATTTCTTGGCGATACAAAGTGTCATCGACGATAGTATAATTCTTCACTTGGTACCTTACACATCGTCGATCATCTCGTGAGAGATGCTGAAGGAACTTCAAGGTTTGAAGATAAATAACAATGTCTCCATACCAGGGGTTGGACGAGGAGACAAGAAAAATGTGTTCGTCTGCAAACAAATCAACATGGATAACATCCTCATCTAATCGTGGAAAATTAGATATCAACTCTGTGAAGACTAGCGATTTGTTGGATTTCACAGAAGTGAAATCGAGATCAAACTCTTTTAAAATGACAATCCATTTATTATATTTTACCACTATGATATGCCTGGTAAGGATGTATTGAAATGGATTGACATCGACAACCAGAGTAGTATTTCAAAGAAATATATAATGACGCAAATGTTGGACTGCATGAACGACAACCAAGGCTAGATTTTCAGTGTGAGAATACTTAAGCTCACGACTGACTAATTTTGACTAAGATAGTAGATGATGTGCTCACGGAGCTCATCATCCTCCTGAACCAGAACCATACCAATCGTCTCCTCAGAAGCGGCGATATAAAGCAAGTAATCCCTACTATAGTCAGGAGACTTCAACAGAAGTGTCGATACCAAGGATTTTTTCAAAGCATTGAAGGAATCCTGGGCTTGGTCATCCTAGATAAAAGGGGTGTCCTTCTTCAAAAGATGCATGAAACCCTTATTGATATTGGCATAGTTCACTATAAACCGACGAAAAAAATTGGCCTTCCCCTGTAAACCTTGAAGTTGTTTAATCGTTTGTGGAGGAGGCAATCAAAGTATTTCCTAAACCTTTAGTGGATCTACCATGATCCCGGTCTCAGAAACTAGAAATCCCAAAATATGACCAGACTTAATGCAAAAGATGCACTTTTGAGGGTTCAAACGGATTTTATAGTAACGACATCTTTCGAAAACAAGCCGAAGGTGTGTAGCATGATCCGCTCTCTTGCAAGAGTGAGCAACAATATCATCAAGGTAAGCTTTGACTATGTGCTTAAGATCGTGGAAAGAGAAAGTCATGGCACACTGAAAGGTTGCTCCGGTGTTTTTAAGGCTGAAAGGCATTTTCCGGTATGTGAAAGTACCCCAAGGAAAAATAAATGATGTCTTATGTTGATCCTTAGGTTTAATTTGAATTTGGTTATACCCTGAAAATCCGTCCATAAAATAAAATACTTTTCTTCCCACACACTCGTCAAGAATCTTATCGATGAAATTTGTTGGGAAGTTGTCCTTAGGGCATACCTTATTCAGGTCACGGAAGTCCATACATACATGGATAGTTCCTTGCTTCTTATTCATAGGAACATGGTTGCATACCCTTTCAGTCAAGGGAACCGAGTAGATGAAGCCAACATTAAGTAGATTATCCACCTTTGCCTTAATAGCAGGGGCCTTCCGAGGATTGACAACTCTAAGATGTTTTCGAACAGGTTTAACATCTAGATAATTTCTAATCTCATGTTCGACAATACGAGGGTCGAATACTGACAGCTCTTCATATGACCAAGCAAATACATCTTGAAATTCCTTGAAGAGTTCGGTGTAGATCAAGATTTCTTCTGGCGAACAATCTGCACCGATATTTACATTTTCAACCTTGCCAGGGGTATGAGAGATATCGATCATGATGGTAGGATAAATACTTGCCATGTTTCCTTCTACATAAATGTCGTGCATATCAAGTGGAACTACGACGTGACCAACTATCTCACTCAAATTAGATTGAAAGTCATCTTGTTCGATTCTTTCAAGATCTCAGAGAAAATAAGAGAGGTGATGCATATGATCCCAAGGTTTGTTGGAATAATTCATGGCTTCGATGATATATTCATTCAAAGGAAAAGTCTCATCGAGGAAATCATGTGAACAAGACAACGCAATGACCCACACAGGCCTAAGAACGGGATACTCGTCGTCCRTCGGTGAGGTAACATGATCGGGATTGACAGAAGAGTCAATAACAACTTGATATGCAATCTCCACTACCGAAAATGGCATGGCCATTCTATCATGMAACTGACCTTCACAAGACGAAGTCAGGGAAGGTAGGGTCCACGGATCACTAAAATCAGAAGTGCGGAAAGGAATGGACCTCCCTATCAAGAAGGGCCTATTGAGCATGGCGTAAATTTGGTGACTCRGAGTCTTGAAGTCGAAAGTACCCATAAKGGAAGAATACATTCCAACATCGATATTCTCTRTTTCYGGCTGAGAATCATCGATCATAGGGATCGACGGTCCAATAGATGCATTAGGACTAGAGTACGCAAAGGATAATTGGTCGATCGTCACGATCTTCCCTTCATGAGGAAAAAAAAGAGTACGGAAGACAGGCGATATGATGACAACCATAACATAGGTCCAATTGCATCCTATTAACAAGTTATAATCAAGAGGCACATCAACTACCTCGACCTCCACATCTACCATCTTCTCACCTAACTAGACCAGAAAGGAAGGAAGATTACTGTGAGGGTGGAAGGAATGACCGTCAAAAGCAGTCAACATGTTCGATGACTTGGAAAGAGTCAGAGAACCAAGATATTTCCAACAGATCAGGGACATCACACAAGTGGAAATGCCTTCATCAACAACCACGCGTTTGATGGTATACTTTGAGTACTCCATCTGGATTTTGAAAGCCACATGGTAAGGAAAGCGAGGCTTCACATCTATGACATCAAACTTGATAAATTTTGATCCATTGGGTTCTAGAGTTCCTAAATCATATAGTAAGGAATTCCTCTGTAAAGGACATGTCTGGAGTACCTCCAAATCCGACATCGTACAAGGGGTTTGAACTAGGTCCTCAACAATAAAGTAATTCTGGGTGGCTCTAGCATTTGGATTGTGGGTAGAGCGCTTGAGTACTCCTTTCAGAATATGAGGCGGTGGCTCTGGTTTTTCAATATGTAAATTCGTCTCCAAAGGAGGATGAGGAGATTATAGACCAAGAGTAGATTGTGAAGAGCTATAATCTCTAGATCGATTGGCTACATTAACTTTTTCATCGACCATATTGATACATAAACAATCATCATCTTGCAATGATGGGTTTTGACTCCCACCAGTCGCATTTCCGGAGTTTGAGGAGCTCGAGGCCATGTACTGGTTATGTGTGAATGGATTCGTCAACACGACGAGTGATAGAGATAATAGCCTCGTAGCTTTTGCAAGTTTGGAGCATAAATGGGTAAGGTGATCATATGTACAAAGCTTACAAGGAAACTTCACCTTACATCTTTCTCGTTTGCCCACTCCAACATTATTAGTTGTCTTCTCATTATTACCATTGTCCTTGGGTTTATTATTATTTTTTCCACCCTTACGATTATTATGTCAATTCTTCTTATTCATGCCTGGTTGTTGGTTACCATTTGGGTTTTTCAATGATTGCACATAGTGTACATCCGCCGACTGAGTGGGGTTGGAAGACACATACGAAGATGGCACTCTTGTAGACTAATTTAGAGACAACTCTTTCATATGGCTTGTCACCGATTCTGCAGACTTTACATTGGCGGTACCTATGATGCCATCAGCATGAGGTCATGGCTTTTTTCTCAAGTCGTAAGTTGACCACGGTGTGTCTAGAAGAATGTGGAATAACATCCCAGACTGAGCATATATGAGATCTAACTATTGGGATTTAAACATCGCTTCTTCCTCAATGGTAACCCCTACTATTGCAACATATTTCAATAAAGGAAGGTGAAATACTTAAGGAACCATTCTAAAAGAAAGGTTGGGGGTATAGGAGTCTTAATCAACCTCTTCTGTCTACGCCACTCCTGGATATGATCTGATATATGAGTGGCGGTGTCGTGGCTTAAAGTTTACATAAGTTCTAGGCCAACATTGTAACAAATCAACAATTGGAAGTGGTTAAGGAAGACCAACACCAGCTAACTAAAGGTCCCATATGCCCCCCTAGGTATCTCAATATACCATTTTTCAAAAAATATGATGAGGGTGCGTTGAAATAATATTAATCGAATATAATCGTCATTAAGGGAATTTAATGAGCACCAAAGGTGAAAGGTAGTGATGTGATCACCAGAATCCTCTTCATTCTTACTTTCGAACTTTGGGATGTCTGAAGGAAACTTGGTGGGGATGGGGGGGCATGTAGTATCATGACTCACATGGTCATTCATTAACTTAGACAAGTCTGGCAGATTAAGCGTGGCCAAAAATGGGAGATAGGGTTGTGGCATCTATCCCCAAGCTCCCAAGAAATATTGTGCTTGAGGAACTGCAGCCTATCTAGGGTTTTGGTAAGAACCATGGCCCTGTCCAGGACTATAAATCCCTCCTCTGGGCTGATTCATAAAAGGTTGGTTGGCCATCATTCCAGTAAGAATGTTTTGTTGAGGGTTGTAAAAATTTCCCCTAGCCAGATTGGATCCGGGTTGGGGGTTTCCCAAAGCGTGAAACTGACCTCCTCTGAGTGGGAATCTGGATGATAGAAGTGGATTCTCCATGCCAAACATATTGGTTAGAATCAGCACTGAGTAGGTAGAGGTATATGACATAACTTAAGCAAAATATTGTCTTCTAGGTTGGTTGCTCCACCCAAAAGCAAGAGGATTAGACCCGGGAATAAAAGTAGGAATGTCTCCCATATTAGGAGTCGTTTGAGGGATTTGAGAACCACCAAATGAAAAAGGAGTGTAAGGAGGTGTACTGCCCCCAAGCCCAATGATAACATTAGGGCCAACAGCTGGGATGGCATTTGAAAACTGTGAAGTGAAGTTGGGCATACCATAGGAAAAGGGACTAGAAGCCATAGGGATGGAATGAACATTATAGCTCGGTGAGTCACCAAGAGACCCAAAAGGGTTCAAGGTGGTAGCTTGAGCATTCACTATAGGCCGAGCCATAGTAATGATAAGTTCATCTGGCACTACAACCATTGAGGTTGCAAGAGTCAAAGGGGTGCCATTAACTATAGTAGGTGTGGGAGTCGAAGGGCTCCTAATGTTCTTAAGACTAGGTTCAGTACTCATCCTTGTAGAATCACAAGTCTGAAAAGTGTATGTGTGTGTGCCACACCTAATAACTCTACACCTTTTATAAGGAAAATACTCGAAATACGGTGGTAACTGTAACAAGCGACGAGACCGGTGGGGACATTGGTCCGACTCCATGATGACTTAAGACTCTAAATATGAAAAATCAATCCTAAAGCCAACTAGTAATCAAAGAGCGCACCAAAAGTCAAACGACCAATATGCATACAAATGGGGTAAAGTGAATGAGAGTGGCCTCCCTCCCTAGAGAAGGTATTTCTCACCCAAGAGGGGCCTGAGACTCCCCGCTAAAGATCAGAGGTAACATAATCAGTTATAAGGGCCCTCGTGGGCTTAACAACCAATCAGTCAGATCCCCCCGGAGAGGTAATCCTCCATAAAGGTTGTGTGTTTTCTGACCCTTATCTGACCCAGGGTACCTACAGAATAACCCCTGCAAGTAACCTATGTGGAACCTAAGTTAAGAAACTAATAAACCACTGTATAACCGATGCACACGAGAGCATTCGTAAGTCAGGTCCACTGTATGGGAAGGGTAGCAAAGCCTGAAACCTTGAAAGTACTGCCTCTCATGGAGGTAAAGGAACTAGCAATATCCCAAGATACAAATAGATCCCCATAAATATTTCTGACGCTAAGAACGTATCGGGGGGATATCCCTTCAACCAACCTCACATGACCTCATGATTAACTCCGATGTGCACAGAGCCTTCTGATATTACCAATTATATAATGGATTTCTCCAGTCCCTTTCTCAGACACATGTTGATTTAATTTCGTTGGAGAAGTTTACTCACAAAATCCTATTCCAAGGCACTAAATCCTAAGCTAGTTTGTGCACCCTAGAATATAAAATCGTGACTAATCAATTTTAAATTATAGTGTTAATTTTAGTGGTCGTGATTACTCAAAAAGTATGGTAGTGAAAATCATGGTGTTATGACTTTGCAAGAATAGTAAATATGAAAATAATGCAAAGTCCTAACTTTAACTTTCAATGAATGACATGCTTCTAAAAACCAATGCAATTTTCAATTTCAACTCTGCAATTCTGAAGTAAAAAATACAATCTTTCAATATATGCACTAAGCTAATGACAAGGTCTCAAAAGACAAAAAATCCAAGTAATGAAAAATGCCTAGTTTTCTGTATTTTCAATATAATAAAAATGAAAATGCATGGACTAAAAAGTAACTTGATATATAACCCTAATGTGTATAGAAAAATATAACTCAAGAAGGATACCAATAAACAAAACACCCAGCCCAATGTACAAGGACAGTCAAAATGAAAAGATGATGAGAAAGACTCCGCCCAAAAATTCAACCAAAGATGGGTTTCCTGTCATCCCACAAACACTTAACAGGATCTACAGAGACCTAAGAAGACTCAACAAACATCAAATCCCACCCAAAAACCAATAGACCCAACAAACAAGCAAGGAAAAATGATGTATGCGACTGTTTAGGAAAACAGAGCGTATGTACACAGCTTGTAGAGGGACAACCTGCGTATGTACGTGACTGTCAAGGCAAAAAGCGCATATATGTTTCAAAACAAGGCTAGGCAAGGGAGAAAGGTTGAAAAATCAAACCCAGAGTGAACAGAGGTTGTCAAGCAATGATACTACAAGAAACACAATAAAAATGAGAGCAATCTAAGGAGAAAAGTACTACAAACCCTAAGAAAGAAGATTCAATCCCTAGTATGGTCGTTAATTCTATTACGAGGAAAATATCTCTATGGCTAGGGTAAACCACAACAGACAAAAATGATTGCAGAAATCAACTCTCTTCTCAAGTATGCTATATAAACAAATATGCTAGCAAGACAAGATAAAAGGACTACCTCATCCAGACGTTCGATGAAGTCCACCGTTGAGCACTTGACCCAAAGCAATACACATGTAACTAATCCTCAACAACCAAGCAAAGAAATCATATGGTGACATTATATGATTTTAGCACATTTAATAGCATAATCCATTAATAAACATGACAAATACACCCATGGAATAATAATTCAATATTTGCAAGATATCAATTGGACGGGAAAAGATTATTTCTATTAATAAATGATCAACATAAGTGAAAATATTACAAACTTATGTGTCGACATGGTTCAGAACTGAGAAACTAATTTCCTTCCAGCTAGGCCTCCACCAAAGGCAAGATCATACGAGAGAAACAATGAGGTTCTCAATCAATAAGGGAAGAGCTTTGGGGTTGAACACTATGTTCAGACTTAAAGGACAAAGGGATGCAGACTCAATATGAAGTAAATAATTTCTCCAGAGTAACTTTGCTCTCAAAGTTGAATTATTTCTCTCCTTTCCATAACTCGGAATTGGTCCATTTATAGCCTTCAAAATGGAACTGAAGGGTTGATTTGGAACATTTCCAGTATATGGAAGGCCAAGGAACATAGATCTCTTGTCGTGTCATGGAAACCCGACATTAATTTTCATTTTTTGGCACAAATCCTGATGTACGTGGGTTGTAGTGGAGAAACCTGCGTATACACATGTTGTATAGTAGGAAAGATGCGTACATGTGGAAAATATGTATTTTTGGATCTGGATTTTACAAACAGGGATGATAAGTCTGGATGGATAAATGGAAAAAGGCCTTCTGTGAAAGATTGCATAGGGTGAGGCAAATCTTGCTATAACAGGATGGCATGAGAAGCTATTTACAACCAAATCCAGAAAACAGAGTGGAGGACTAGGTATTGTTCATGCATTCAACAATGATCTGGGTGTATGGTTGTCATGAATCCCCCTATCTYCTGCCTATTTTTCTGACACCCAAAGTCTTTTCCCTGGAATTCATCAGAAAAAGAATCATGTCAGAGACAAAGAATTTCCTGAAATTACACAAGGCCTCCAACCTCAAATTCCCTTTCATCATTTGGCCCTTCATTGTAAAGACTAGATCATGCTTATCTCAGATCCAGGMAAATCTCAAGGAGTTTGGATTTGCACAACTATAGGGAAGAATATATGATCCACATCAGATCATATCCAAGAGAATATTGATGAACAAACATGCCCCTTATGAGCATGAGCATGTTGAGGGTTTTGATAAATTGGAAAATCTAKATKTCTATGCTAATATGGAAGCAATCTTGCAACTAGCTCAAACACAACAAGTAGAGGCAAACCTGCAACATAATCAAACACAACAAAACCCTCATAAGCTAATATTTAAAGTTCCCAAAATAAGTGTTTACAACAAAAGAAACAGTTTAGAAGCCATGGGTATCAGTGAGTGGAAAAATGCCCCTAAGAAGATGAAGATCGCACAATCCCCACAGATAGTGGATATAGAGAATAAAGAGCCTAAAGAACAGGTAAATATGGATATGGTGGAGAGTGGCACCAACACTGTAGAGGTCGGGAAAGGAAGCAAGCTCCAAAGTGAAGGCAACTCAAGAACTTTGAGCAACAAAAATCACATCTTTGATAAGGCATCTAGAGCAACATATCAATCTAAAGAATATTTGGAAAAGCAATATGCTAAGAAAGGAAACTTGGATATGGGTGAAATAAGGGAGTTAATCTCTGAAGTAGAAAATATTTCTAATCATAAGTATTCTATGTTCACAGTAAGAGATATAGAGAAGAGGACATTTAATATATAAGTTGCAGATGAAGATAAAGTATCTGAGATCAAGCTAAAATATGACAACATCAATACTCTAGACAAAGTGAAATTCCACAGGAATACCAATGACATGTTGTATTAAGATTACTTGGGCCTAAGCCTGAAGAATTCAAAGCTGTCAATTTATGCAATAAAGTTGGAAGGTAGTTAAGTCAAGAAAAGGCATCCAACAGAGCTTGGCAAACTCAAGTCAAGAGGCTAGAATCTGAAGTCCCTCAGGGAGTGAAATCCTCATTAGATGAAAAATACAAGATGATTCAAAGCTTGAATAAGAAACTAAAAATGTATACCACAGAGCATCCACAAATAGCATAACTGGTTGCTCTAGAACAAGAAAAGGAGGCATTTCGACAAGAGGCATTGAAATACAAGGCCAAGGTATTACTACTAGAACAAGAGAAGGTGAATTTGTCACAAGGACAGGCATAATTACCAAACATGCTTGTAGTTGTACCTTCTACTGCATAAGTTGGGCCAAGAATTGAAGGACTTGTCCAGGCTATGTCACAAGTTATCTTGAAGGTGGGATAAATCAAAGGGGTAAAGGGAGACATAGAGAAATTGAAGCAAGAAATGAAAACAAAAGATTTGAGGATGAATCAATTTCAGAAGGAGAATCAAGATTTGTAGGAAAGGGTAAACATTATAAAAATAAGGTTGAGGGGCAAAGGACTCTTGCAGGGAGCCAAGCACATCATCTGGGATTCTATTGCTGCTGAAGCTGCCAAGTTCGGATTGTACTTAAACTTCATCAATGATAAAGATAACATGGCCATCAAAGCTAGGAGCAGGTGCACCAATGTGAATGAGACCTCAGCAAAGAAACCATTAGATTGGGCTCAAAATTCCATAAACCTGCTAAATTCCATCCCTACTTTATAACTTCATACCATTGGGGTCAAATATAGAACTACATTAATCATCTGGGCCAGGAGGGTTATTGTCAAGCATAACCTGCTAAAATCAGTCCAAACTAAGGCCACACAAATGGATCAAAGTGTACAGGAATTCAAGGATCTATTTGAAGAGTTGTTCATCAAAGGCCTCCCACCATTTTTGGATAGAAAAGGAAAATTTCATGATGAGGAGGAATACAACTCTCGCCTCGCTCAATGTAGAATGGATCACTCCAAGTTTGAAAACCTGGAGGAAAACTTGAAAGGAGAAACCCTGGTTCAACATTTGATTACATATTTTGAGATTTTGAATAAGTTCAAAATAGTGAATATCAGACTACCAGTCATGACATATGCCTCTTTCATTGACTTGGATATCCTAATCAAATAAATGATGGACTATGATATCCCTTCTGACGTGCAATGGAAGGATATAGTATGATTGGGTAAAACGAAGTGCAGTTTTCCAGGAACCAACAGATAATGCTGAGGTATCACTGAATATGACAGATCAGACAAAAGACCAAAACATGACAAGTGGCAAAGGAATAAACTGAAGAGTCATAGGAATGGACAGTTGGTTCATGAAACGTGTTTTTATTAATCATTGTAATCGGTTCCCATACCGAAACTGTCATTTGTAATTATTGTAATCAGTTTTAGAAGCTGAAATGTTTCAGTTCAACTATTGTAATCAGTTTCTAACTGAAGGAACTCGAATTGTATAAATGTTAGCAGTTCCAAATGTATTAAAGTTGGCAGAAGTGCAAGGGCACCCTTTTAGTTTTTCAGAACTCAATTGTAATTTTATGGAGCTGAATTGAATACATATGAAAAATCCTTTGAAGTCTCTATGAAAAGATTCTAATGGTGGTGATATGAGTTTTGTCTCCTCTCATTGTATGTATTTCCTATATTTTCTAATTTCATTTACACTGTCTTCTATTTAAATTGGATAATTTAAAAGCCCATAATTCATCTTGTGATTCTCTGGCTTAAGAAATTTAAACTGTGTTAAACTCTTCTTAACTGATTCAAAATTCATTTCATTAATGCTCTGATGCAGTTACTTGTTTTCTTCTTCTCCTTACACTCTACAAACTACAATTTATAACTTAGATTCATCACCTCACTTATCCTTTATCCTCTGGAGAATTCTACTGGCCAGACAATGTTTTCATTCATTTTCAGAATTTTGACTCCATAGCCCTAAGTGTCCCTCCCCTTCCTTGCCAACAAATTTATAGAAACCCCTAAAACAACAAACCTGGTCATTGATTGAAAAAGAAACACCAAGTGACATGAGATATCCCTTTCTAAGATGAACATGCTAGTACCCAGCACTAAAGTTTGTTTATAGGTTACCTATGTCATTTGTTTATCAACCGAACAAATTTACAGAGTGCTAACATTATGGCACTGCTGTCGAGGATCGAAAGTGAAATCTTTCCTGGGAAAAGAATGACTTGAAGCTTCAGATTTGATTCACGAGGGTGAAAGTGAATCAAACACCTTATTGGTTGAGACTAAATTTACCCTGGTGACTCCATTACCAAGAGACCAATAGAAAAAAGTAGTTTGAGCTAGAAATCCTAGCTCCCAAGAGAATTCACACTAGGAGAAACCCAGACCCAGAAGCAAAAATCCTTGTGTCTGATCCTGAGAAAATTGTACACAAAAGAAAAGAAAGGCCAATAAGCTCAGTTTTGTGCTTAGACAAATATCTATCCTTGCCCAAAGATGGAGTAACAAGCATTGAAGACCTTGATTTTGAAGTGAAATTTGAGCAAACTCTGTTCAGAACTAAATATGAGTCTTGTTTGAATGAAGTCATCTTTGATCAAAAGAGGTTTCAAGATGTCATAAATTCCAAATTTTTGATGGGAAGAAAAAATTGCAGCCTTTTCCCTTGAAGCCCATCTCTTTTGAAGCACCTTTTAGACAATGGGGCCTTGATTTCATAGGAGAAATTCATCCACAATCCTCATCTCAACACAAATGGATTCTGAAAGAGGGCGCTTGTTGTTATTTTATTATTTTATCAAATACTTGAATGTTTAAAGTTGGCGTGACCCCTCCATTCAAAATGAAGCTCAAAAATATGCCAATCTCACGCCTTTTCAACTCATTTACAGGTATTTTTCATCATCACCATGTACCATATCATTATGTTAGTAGCAGATCAAGACCCCATGTCAAACGAAGAATCCCTAATTGACTGATATTCAGATGTTTTCGACACTGAAATCACCATTTTTCCCATCTATGTGTCCATAGCTAATTTTTTCGACAATGTAGGGAAGAAAATACCCTTCCTTGAAGCAGTCTAGGCCACTATAGTCCCTTACGCTGTCAAGGATGCGTTCCCTTTCCCCAAATTCATAGGTTGGTGTGCAAAGAAATATTCACAAAAAGAGAAAGTTGTCTTAAATAAACGGAGGTTTGAGGTCCTGTATAAGGTAGAGAGTCTGTCAATTTGGGGCACCCTCGACATACCAGAGTCCCTCTCGACAGTGTCTGAACCATTCAAGGAAGAAAAGATGATTATGGTTTATAGGGAGTGTCCATCAGAAGTCAAAGACCTATTCTTACAAATAATTGTCAAACCAGAGCATATTTCTGAAAGTATGTCCGTTCCAATGAGTGTTAATGTCATGGTTATTGAAGTCTAATGGGTTTGTTCCATACTGAGTCAAATTTTAGGTCTAGATAACAATAAGCATGTGGTCAAGGTTATGTTATGTTTTCTCTTGGCATTTTTCCAGTCAGAGTCTAGTCAGTCAATTTGTATCAGCTTCGATAAATTCATAGTTGATAATATCCACAAACAGCTAGTGAATTTTCAGTCACTAAGACACTTCATATATTACACATACTAGTTGAAGATTTTCCTGGAAAAAATAAGAGAGAGTTCCCTGAAGAAAAATTCATATCAACTGAAAGTAAAATAATCACATTACTCATTTTCATCAACAAGGTCATGTCAAAGGTTTACAAATTGATTTTCAACACTAGCCTACCAAGAGTCCTGGATGACATGAGAATCTATTTACAGCCAAATCCAGAAAACAGAGTGGGGGATTGGGTACTGTTAATTCATTCAACAGTGATATGGGTGTATGGTTGTCATGAATCCCCCTATCTTCTGCCTATTTTTATGACACCTAGATTCTTTTCCCTGGAATTGATCAGGAAAAGAATCATATCAGAGACATACCATTTCTTGAAATTAAACAAGGCCTCCAACCTCAAATTCACTTTCATCATTGGACCCTTCATTATAAACACTATATCATGATTATCTCAGATCCAGGAAAAGCTCAAGGAGTTTGGATTTGGAAAGCTACAGGGAAGAATATATGATCCACATTAGATCATATCCAAGAGAATACTGATGGACAAACATGCCCCTTATGAGCATGAGCATGTTGAGGGTTTTGAAAAATTGCCAAATCTAGATGTTTGTGATGATATGGAAGAAATCTTGCAATTGGATCAAACACAACAAGTAGAGGCAACCCTGCAACAGACTCAAACACAACAAACCCCTCAGAAGTTGATAGTTAAAGTTCCCAAAATAAGTGTTTATGGAAAAAGAAGCAGTTCAGAAGCCATGGGTACCAGTGAGCAACAAAATTCCCCTAAGAATATGAAGTTCACACAATCCCCACAGATAGTGGATCTAGAGGAGAAAGAGCCTAAATAATAGGTAAATATGGATAATGGCGGAGAGTCACACTGACACTGTAGAGGTCGAGAAAGGAAGCAAGCTCCAAAGTGAAGGCAGCTCAAGAACTTTCAGCAGTGAAAAGCACATCTTTGATAAGGCATCTGGAGCAACATATCAATCCAAAGAATATTTGGCAAAGCAATATGATGAGAAAGGAAACTTGGCTATGGGTGAAATGAGGGAGTTAATCCCTGAAGTAGAAAATATTTCTCAGCATAAGTCTTCTCTGTTCATAGTAAGAGATATAGAGAAGAGGAAATTTAATATAGAAGTTGCAGATGAAGACAAAGTATCTGAGATCAAGTTAAAATATGACAACATCAGTTCTCTAGATAAAGTGAAATTCAACAGGAATACCAGTGACATGCTATATTCATATTACTTGGGCCTAAGCCTGAAGAATTCAAAGTTGTCAACTTATGTAATAAAGTTGGAAGGGCAGTTAAGGCAAGAAAAGGCATCCCACAGAGCTTGGAATAATCAGGTCAAGAGACTAGAATCTGAAGGCCTTAAGGGAGTGAAATCCTCATTAGATGAAAAAGACAAGCTGATTCAAAGCTTGAAGAAGAAACTAAAAATTCCTTCCACATAGCATCCACAAACAATAGAAATGGTTTCTCTAGAATAGAAAAAGGACTCATTTTGACAAGAGGCATTGAACTACAAGGCCAAGATATTACAGCTAGAAAAAGAAAAGGTGAATTGGTCACAAGGACATACAGAATTACCAAACATGGGTGTAGTTGTACCTTCTACTGTAGAACCTGGGCCAAGCACCGAAGGACTTGTCTAGGCTATTTCACAAGTTATCTTGAAGGTGGGAGAAATCAAAGGGCTAAAGGGAGACATAGACAAATTGAAGTAAGAAATGAAAACAAAAGATGAAAGGATGGCTCAATTTCAGAAGGAGAATCAATATTTGCAGGAAAGGGTAGACAAGATGAAAATAAGGTTGAGGAGAAAAGGACTGTTGTAGGGAGACAAGCACATCATCTAGAATTCTATTACTGCTAAAGGTGACAAGTTCAGAGTGTACTTAAACTTCATCAATGATAAATATAGCATGGTGATCACAACCAGGAGTAAGTGCACCATTGTGAATGATACCTTAGAAAATAAACCATCATAGTGGGCTCAAAATTCCATAAACCTGCTAAATTCCATCCTTACTTCAGAACTTCAAACCATTGGGGTCAAAGATAGAACTACATTGATCATCTGGGCTAGGAGGGTTATTGCCAAGAATAACATGCTAAAATCAATCGAAACTAAGGCCACACAGATGAAGAAAAGTGTACATGAATTCAAGGATATGTTTGAATAGTTGATCATCAAAGGCCTCCCACCATTTTTGAATGGCAAAGAAAAATTTCATGATTAGGAGGAATACAACTCTCGCCTCGCTCAATGCAGAATGGATCACTCCAAGTTTGAAAACTTGGAGGAAAACTTGAAAGGAACAACCATGGTTGAATATTTGATTACATATTTTAAGATTTTGAATTAGTTCAAAAGAATGAAGATCAGACTACCAGTCATGACATATGCCTCTTGCATTGACTTGGAGATCCTAATAAAATAAATGATGGACTATGATATCCCTTTTGACTTACAATGGACGGAGATAGTGCGACCGGGTAAAACGAAGTGCAGTTTTCCAGGAACCAACAGATAATGCCCATGTGTCACTGAATATAACAGATTAGTCAAAAGACCAAAACATGATAAGTGGCAAAGGAATAAACTGAAGAGTCAGAGGAATCGACAGTTGGTTCATGAAACTTTTTTGATTAATCATTGTAATCGGTTCCCATACCGAAACTGTCATTTGTAATTATTGTAATCAATTTTAGAAGCTGAAACATTTTAGTTAAGCTATTGTAATTGGTTTCTAACTGAAGGAACTCGAATTGTATAAATGTTAGAAGTTCCAAATGTATTAATGTTGGCATAAGTGCAAGGGAACCTTTTTATTTTTTCAGAACTCAATTGTAATTTTCTGGAGCTGAATTGAATACATATGCAGAATCCTTTGAAGTCTCTATGAAAAGATTCTAATGGTGGTGATATGAGTTTTGTCTCCTCTCATTGTATGTATTTCTTGTTTTTTCTAATTTCATTTACACTGTCTTATATTTAAATTGGATAGTTTAAAATCCCATAATTCATCTTGTGATGCTCTTGGCTTAAGCAATTTAAACTGTGCTAAGCTCTTCTTAACTGATTCATAATTCATTTCATTAATTCTCTGATGCAATTACTTGTTTTATTCTTATTATTACACTCTGCAATCTACAAATTATAACTCAGATTCATCACCTCACTTATCCATTATCCTATGGATAATTCTACTATCCAGTTAGTGTTTTCATTCATTTTTAGAATTTTGACTCCATGGCCCTAAGTGTCCCTCCCCTTCCTTTTCAACAAAATTATAAAAATCTCCAAAACAACAAACCTAGCCATTGATTGACAAAGAAACACCAAGTGGCATGAGAGAGCCCTCTCTGAGCTAAAAAGGATAGTACCCATCTCTAAAGTTGGTTTGTAGGTTACCTCTATCATTTGTTTATTAGCCGAACAAATTTACAGAGTGCTAACAGATCATATGACACCCTTGTAGCTCCCATTGATACTATTCAAATCAAATATTTAAATATCAACAAAATTTAAGGACATATCCAAAAAAACAATATATCCATATTATCCACAAAAATATCCAAAATAAATCTTGTTGTCCACAAAAGTTGAAAATTATCAAATACTTTCTTCATTACTGAAAATCATAAAAAAAAAAAAAAATCCATATTTTCTGCTTTGCGAGGCATATTTCCTCTTCTCATTGCTGTCTCCAACTGACTTTCCTTGAGTGGCCCTTTGTTGGTTAGACCCTTGGGGCTGTATTTCATTGATCACATGAGAGCAATCATATTTTAGGTGGAGGCGTGAAGACATAGATTTAGAGGATTCTATGGAAGGACTGGAAGGGGAAGCCGTTGTTTTTCTTTTGTCTTTCACAGGTTGCGGGATATCAGTTTTTAATATTTTTCTAGTGTGCGAGGATTGTATTGGTGAAACAACAAGATAAATTTGAACATTGGGATTAATTGGTGGTGGTAAAGGCAATGACAGAGTGACCCAACCACGGTGGTGAGAGACGGGCTGGTGGAAAATTTATTTCCAACCGTTATTAGTGGGGACTTCGAGATGCAATGATACATCTGGAGGAACGAGAATGTCAAGAAAATTCTGAGGAGGATGGAATGGGGGTCTGTCAAGTCAGGGATGCAATATACCATGGCCAACCAAATTAAAAATCCCATATTGAAATAACTGGTTCAACTCTTGTGGATCAACATCTAAATGAAAAGAAAACCGAGGCCTTATATGGCCTCGCTGCTAGTTACCTCAGCCTCTGTTATTTTGGCCATTGCCCCTACTGAAAAAAATCATTCTGTAGAAATATTTAACCAGTTATGAAAAGTTATTAGTAACCCATACATGAAACTCTACACTAAATAAATCAAGAGTTGGCTCTATTATTTACTACATGACGCATGCAATCCATCCATATTTTTTTTATTATTATTAATTTCCAGATGAATAAGGAATTGATAGGGTCATTAGGAGTACGAAGGGCTTGTACTTAGTGTAAAATGATATAATGGAAGGGAAATATTCATGAATAATGTTCAAGAAACTAATAAAACAATCAAATTGTGTATACAACTAGCTCCCAAAATATCAATCATCAATCATTTCTTTCATTTTCTCACAAACTTTTCCTTTAAAAAAAAAAATGAGTAACAACAGAACATGGAATGAAAAATGTAATTGGGATAATGAGGGGAGTGTATATTGCATAAAATGGTATAATGAAAGGGAAACCCATGGATATTGTTCTATCATATATCAAACAATTCCATTTTTTATCTCAAAATTTAAACTTCTTCACTGTTTCAAAATTGAACTTCAACACTCTATTTCCAAAATTCCAAAGCTGAGATTTCGCTTCCAGGGTGGTCATTTGCATATAGAATTTTCAATACATAGGGATCATTTAAAATTCCTTTTCTCAATAAACATTCAACAATAATAAAATAACTTGTGTGCAACAAGGTCGAGGAGGCACACTGCCACAATAATCAAAATAAATACAACCCACAGTCGAGGAATGGACAAACTGTGATTCTCGATATCAACACCAGTGCATTAAAATCACTACAGGGTTCCACGAAGTGGCCACAACAGAAATCCATTCATATAACATAATTCAAAATTGAAACTTCAATTAACAATGCTCCTAAAATCCCTTTCATTCTAGATAAAAATACTTATTCAATGCATATATAATTTACCCACAAAGGTATTCCTTTCATACAAAATTGAACACACAGTATGTTGTATCCCTTAAAAAATGTTTTGCAATGCTTTCATCACCCCAATATGTCCACAGGACAGACTGTATTATTAGACAAATGAGTAAGGTTAACATTCTTCTCGTTTTGCACAACAAATAATCAATCAAACCCATGACCAAAAGGAGCACGGATAGTGACTTTCCTTAATTCTGGGTTGGCCATGTTTTAAGATAATTTCCAATGAATGGGGTTCAATACACAATAGTGGATAGTAAGGTGGTAGAAACAAGAGGGCCAACAAACTGAGGGTTTGGACAGAAGGAGCATGGAAAGTTTAATTCTTCAAAAAATTCCACATTAATACTCACATAGTAGTGACCAAGGCGTGAGCACAATAACCATGAAAACCACAACTTCAAAGACAGGTAGAGTGCCCAAATAACTCATAGGTAATAAGTGGGGATAACTTCTTCAAATAGGGAAGAAACCCAGAATATGGAACTAGAGGCAAGGCAGGCTTGGGAGTTTCCCAACGATATTCTTTTCCATAAAAAAAATGCGAACAACCATACACAAAAAAATACACCACGCGTCTTTTCAATGCCATGTTTCAAAATACAACCACCATAGGAAACCAAAACCTTGCAAATTACCAATACATAGTCCAATCTCATTCATATAATAGCTTTGGAAATGCACAAACCATGAGAAAACAAGAGCCAACTGTTGACTTAAAGAGTAGAAAGAATGTTCATGGATGGAAAAGAAATAAAACCCCATACTTGTGTAAAATTTGCTAAGGAGAAATGACCAACTTCTATACCTTCTCCACGGTTGAGCAAAGCAGAGCAACAACAACCAACAAGAGAAAATGAAAAATTACTAGGGTGAAGGGCTCAAGGTGAATTAGAGTGACGTGCATTTACTGCACGTCGCTTCTACATTCATGTTTTCATTCATGCCAGTATGAGCAGGCCCACTATTTAACTCATCAACCATTAACATTCAAATCAACTTAATGCAGGACAATTATACGATAGTTTTCCAATATTCCAATTTTGGAAATGCGCCAATCCTTTCGGCCATTATCCCTATTTCACATATAACATTACTTTTTTAGGGATACCAAATCACTACCAAAATTTTAATTAAACCAATGCGTGCAACACTTTTAAAAAAACTCCAATGTGACATAACTCAAATACTTTCTAGGGATACCATATTCCAACATTACTTCCAATTCAAACAATGTGTGTACCATTGTAGCATGAATCCACCACATCACACATATAACTTAAGCATGGAGTTTAGGTCCTTCCTCAAAATAAATGTAACATAATAATACTTGCGAGTGTTATATAAAAGAAACACCAAAATCATATCGCCCCTAACATTATATTTGATTAATCATTCTGACATATTTTTTTAAATGCAAATAAATTGTAGGGCTCATCTCATCCAACTCATAAGCATGTAAAGCATAAATTTTTTTTCTTCGTCATAGTCACACAAGTTACGCCAGGGGTCCCACCTATTAGTATATTATTAAATATAGTTAAATAATAAGTCATAAGGCATTTGCAACCATTTGCAAGAAGGTACCCTATGTTGCACTTTTGGGTGTCAACACACACCTTCTTATCCATGTATTCCTCTGGCTACATGTCGAATGTAGGTAGTCATGTGATCTTGGCAATCAGTGCCACATATATTTGTACTGGCCTATCCATCCAAAAGATGACTATGTGTACATGAGAGACTAGTTGTTTGACGCAGAGCTTGACATTTTTACCGCGCCTAAAGTGTGGTATATCCAAAAGGTTCATGATTCCATAGTTGTACAACCCCTTTATCCACTGCACGGGCTCCATTATTGGTTTACCCAGGGGTCCAATTTCCCTTGTGTTTGTTAAGTAAGTCTCTTCAGCCAAATCTGGGAATTTGGCTGCATTGTGGACATCATGGTCTGAGTACCTAAGTTTGGGTACCTTTCCCAACATATCATCCATAGTGACCACTACATTTGGGAGATATGGGAGTGTGATATCCATGGTGTCCCGTGCCTTTATTTTATATCCCATAGCAGATGGGCCTACCTCTGCTGTGTCTGCATCCTCTTCTTCCCTCTCGGAATCCATCCGATTAGTGATATCCTCAAGCAACACCTCCTCTCCTTTGTGGGTCTGTCACGGTCCCGTTGTTTCATTAGGATTCGTAGGTGTCTTAGGGTTAGGATTAAAAATACCATTATGTGCCCCAAAACTCTTCCCTATTTCTCCTTGCGGTGTTGTCAATGTTTCCTCTTCAACTCATGTCGGGTTGATCTATTCTTTGTCTGATGTGGTAACATATTCTAGCTCGACCACGTTCTCGAGCTATCTCTTTATTTTCTTGTGCCTTTGGCTCTACCGAGTAACCCGTACATACTATCCTGGAGCACCAAAATTCGGTGGGGTCATCTTCTCTCCAATTCACACACTCTCTTTCTTCTTCGTAAAATTCTAGATAGGGAACGCTCTTTGTATCTCGCTTTGTAATAAAAAATCACTAAGTGTTGAATCAATGAATGCTTTCTTCCTTTTATAGACCCGGTCGTATCTATTTTTCACTTTTTACGTGCATTTGCACCGAGTGTAATTTTTCCTGTGCGTTGTCTTCCGATATTGTCGCAGTAATTCTTGCATGCTATTTTTTTCTTTTCGCACATTCTTTTGGTGCAATCAACTTCTACGTCTTTTGTGTTTTTCTTCCTTTTTCTATTTTTGTATTCCTTTTTTTCTCCTTTTTCCCCTTTTTATTTATTTTTCTCATTTTTCTATCCTAATCTCTGCTATAGTACACTATATACATGCCTTTCTCACCGCGCTTTAACTTTTAAGGGTTTGTAGGTCGACTGTCCTTGTACAGTTTCATTCAAATATCGTTGATCATTCCTTTTAGTTCTATTCCTCCCAAATCTTTTAGTTGTACATATCCCCCATCTTTGACAATATTTACTTCATATGCCCCTAGGCAATGCATTCTAAAATTACCAGTGTGTTGGAAAATTTTTATGTCATAGCGAAAGACTAGGTCTCCCTCTTTAAAAATATTGTTTTTAATATGTATGTCATGCCAGGATTTGTCTCTTTCTTTCTGTACTTCCTGGTGAAATCCTTCCAGAATCCTATCCTCTTCCATCTCCATTAGTTGACTTAACCTTTCCTGTACTATGCACCTTTTTGTCATGTTGGTAATTGTTTCTATGCATAGACTGGGTACCATAAATTCTAATGGCACCACTACTTTCTTCCCATACAACAATTCAAATGGTGTCTGTCCTGTCAACTTCTTACATGTGGTCCTGTATGCTCATAATATTGCTGGTATTTTCAAATCCCAATCCTCTTTTGACATTGGAGATTTTAGTCAAAGCATTTTCCAATATCTTATTGAAAGATTCTGTTGTTCCATTTGTCTGAGGATGATATGGTGTACTCTTATGGTGATAGAATTCAAACTCCTCAGTGATATCCCTGATGGTATTATTGATAAAATGAGTACCTTGGTGACTCATCAAAATCCTGGGACATCCAAATCTGGTGATCACTTGCTCAAACAAGAAGTGTGTTGTTGTCTCTATTCTATAGTCTTTAACTGATGTTGCTTCTGCCCATCTTGTTAAGTATTCAGTCGCAGTAATCATATATCTAGATCGTGACCTTTTTGATGGTGGATTAATAGGTCCACACAGTCTATTTCCCATTTGTCAAATACCTATAAAGTCACTTATGGCCTTAGAGGAATCTCATCCCTTCTATTGTGTTTTCCAACCCTCTGACAAACATCACGATTCTGCCAATATTCCTTGGCATCTTTATGGGCTGTTGGCCACCATAATCCTACGCGCAATACCTAATTCTACATGGTAGATTTACCTGCATAGTGTCCTCTAGATATACCTTCATGATCTTCTACTAAAATTATGGGCCTTTCATGTTCCAATACACACCTTCTCAAAATGTTATATGTGCCCATTTTGTATAAATGTCCTGTAATAAGTTGATAATCTGTAGCTCTTACTACCATATTTTTCTTCTACGCAGTGATAAACTCCTGTGGTGCAGCCCATGTACTTAAGTATTCAATAATATCAATGAAGTATTCATCAACTACCTGTACTGAAAAGAGTTGTGCATCAGGGAAGTTGTCTTCCAAGTTAGTAGGTTCTTATCTATTAGTTACCCTTGATAGGTGATCATGTCCTACATTCAACTTCCCTGGTTTGACTATCACTTTGAAATCAAATTCTTGAAATAACAATAACCATCTACAGATCCTCCCCCCCCAATACTGGCTTGTTGATTAGATATTTGATGGAAAAATGGTATGTGAACATTTTAAAGTGTTTACACAGTAAATAATTACTGAACTTCTGAAGTGCATATACCATGGCTAGGCCTTCTCTTTCTGTCGTGTTGTAGTTTCTTCTTTGATTCTGATAACTTTATTCTTACAAAGGATATAGGATGGTCTAAGTCCCCTGCTCCTCGTTGCACTAGAATTGCTCCAAGTGTTGTGGCCGATGCATCTACATCCACAGGAAATGTCTTTTCCCAATATGGAAATACTAGTATAGGTGATGTTACCATATTTTCTTTCAAAGTATCCAGTCCTTGCCGACAATATTCATTCCACTGAAATTGGGTGTCCTTCTTTAGTTTTTTTTCCATTGGTACAGTAATCTGTGCATGCCCCTTTATAAACTTCCTGTAATAGCTTGTATGTCCCAGTGTTTCTCTTAACTGGCACACTGACTTTGGTGGTAGTAAATTAACTATGACTGCAATCTTAGTAGGGTCCACTAGTAAACCTTGTTTACACACTATATGTCCCAAAAATATCCCAAAAGGTGTGCCAAAAATACATTTCTTGATGTTTAATGATATATGACATTGATTTCATCGTTTCCAACATTAAGATTAACACTTCTACATGGTCCGTTAACAGACTATATACAATCCAGTCATCTAGATATACTTCTAGACACTAATGTATGAATTCCTTAAAATAATCTATGACTACTCTTGAAAATATGGTTGGTGCATTCTTCAACCCAAATGGCATGATTGTATATTGGTAGTATCCCCATTATGTAGAAAAAGTAGTCTTATAGTTGTCTTCTGGAGCTATTTTGATCTGATGGTAACCTGATAATCCATCTGTGAATGAATATGCTTCCTGGCCACCCACATTCTCTAAGACCTCATCTGTAAAAGGCGTAGGGAAAGGGTCATGTAAGAAAGCATCATCAAGTTTCCTCAGATCTACACAAATCCTTATCCCCCCTATTTCTTTTCTTGGACTACCATAGGAATGATCCATTCAAATTCCTCTACCGGTTCTATGATACCAACTTCCAACATTCGATCAATTTCTTCTTTCACTTTCTTCTTATGCATTGGATTCAATATGTAGGGTATTTTCCTGATAGGTCTAGCTTCACTTTTGAGGGGTATCTTCATATCCCCTAGATCCCCTGCTATGCCTTTCATCTATGTAAAGTTTGTTGGAAACAAGTCACTGTATTTGCGCAGTAACTCTGTTATTATTTCTATTGTTTGCTCATCCCAATAGTCTCCAATACTTTCCATTTTAGGATTTTCATTTGTACCAATGTTGACTTTATTAACTTTTATTGGTGCATCAAATACTCCTGACTCCATAGATGGACCTTCCACCTCTCTTTCTCCTTCAATATTTGTAATCTGAATGTTGCGCTGATCATCTTCATCTGGTGCTTCCTCTTCAACATGATAGCATGAGAGTAACTCTTTGATTGTCTGTTTGTTCTGTTGTTGATATTTTGTCATGATTTCAAATTTTGGTTCATTAATAAATATCATTCCCTATATCATCTTCAACGTTGAATCAATGTTTGGGTTCTCATGTTCAAATGAGAAGGTTACTACAAAATTATGTTGTAAGCATGTCCATTCTGTGGTGCCTCTGTGCATCTCCTGGTCTATATACCAGTTCCCTGGGATTCCTTCCAATCTATGGATAAAGTGATGAGTCCATTTCTTTGGTGGTGTCATCCTCCATTGTTCCTTTCACTTATCCAAGTGTTCCACTAGTGTTCCCTATCGATCATACCTATGCATTTTATTTCTCCCATGCTCTGCGCCAAATCTAATGTGCAGTAGTCATTTACACTAATACCAGTCCTGAATTATTTCTTTGTGCGCACCCCACCATCTTGCAGGTGTTACCTTGAGTAAAATATCTAGGGTTGAAAGCCTATGATTTTATAGTACTACCTCTTCATATTTTATCAAAAAATCCTCTAAGTCATTTAGTCCATGAAAATTGGGAGGTTCTCATATCTTTGTACCAACCCATCTTACTGCGTGATATAATCTTGTGCACCTCCTTGTGGAGAATTCATGTAATCGTTGTTTCCAATTCTCCAAACCCGTGTCTGAGTTTGAAGCACATGATGTAATTCTTCTTCATATAAGTACCCCATCTACAGTTGGGTTAACATAATCCTCTTCTCGCACAGTGGCTATGTACAACTGGTTTATTTCCTCTAGATCCAGACAAGTGGGCTCTACAAACCTTTCTCCTTATGAAGGATCCGATGGTGCAATGACTCTATATTCTCCTGGTTCAAAAGTCATTTTTCTTGTCTTCAGGTTTATTATAGCTTGGTTGCCAAATTCCCAGTCCAATCCAAGCAATATTGGGTAAGGTGTTGTGCCATCTCTATCTAAATTACTTCAAAATATGTCATAGTGCACACTCCATCAAAATCTATTATCACACCTTTAAGCCTTCTAATTGGTAGCACTATGTGTTGATTTGCTAATTTCAACTAAACAAGTGAGTAGCCTAAGGTAGGTTCCCCCATACACCGTTGTGTCTTCTTAGCTAAACAATTTACTTCATATCCTAAATCTAGTATAATATCATCCATATTAAAATCCCCAATGTTGGCATTCAGTCTGAATTATCTGATTGTTCTTCTTCTTGTATGGAGATGATTGGTTGTTTTATGTTCTAACTTTCCTTCCACCTTGGTGTTACATATTTTTAGCATATCTTGTAAAACCCTAACAAATGGTGGGTCATTCAATAACTTAACAAAATATTGCAGAAAAGTATTTATGGTACTTACTTGCTCCAAAGGTTGTCCTTCATTCGTATGGTCCATTGAGCATGACATCCCATATATTGGTGGATTTTCAAGTTGTTGTATGACTGATGTAGATGCAACATTATGTTTGAGACACTCCTATCTGGCTTCCTTAAATGTTTCCTTTTCTTTCCGCACGTCAAGCTTCTTATGTGGCTCAATATTCTTCTTAACCCATTGGTGTTGATTTGGATCGTGTGATATTGCATCAGTTCCTGTCTTGGATCCTCCTCGAGTGACTATATTTATGTTTCTTCCATTATCCCTGGCTTATGCAGAAATCCACTGAAAATTCTAGTTGTTCTGTTTCCTTTTTTCTTGGATTTTCCCCAAGAGTGTCAGACAATCTTTTGTGCCATGATTTGTTGCACGACATTACATACATGTCGCTTGTGGGAGTGGACATTCCCTTTCATAATGTACTATTTGTTGGTAGTCGTGGCACACCAATGGTCCTCTACCTTGTCCAAATCCTCATCTTCCTCATCCTCCACCTCGATCTTCTCGTGGCGCGTTTAAATAAGGTACCTGGTTATACTGCGTGAGTTTATACTATTTTTTCACATTATTATACTGCAGCTGCACATTGTTGTATTGTTGTTGTGCATTATTGTATGGTGGTGGTACCTGGTTGAACTGAGGTGCAGCTTGTCCTGTCATCATTTCTGCTGGCATCCTCTAAGTATCTGAAGTTGTTTCTCTCATCATCTCCATTGTCCTACAATCATTATCATCATGACCCACTGACTTTCAAAAAATGCAGTATGAAATTTTTGGTATTGTCTTATATTTCTTCATCATTGGACAATGATATGGAACATGCCCATGTGTCTTACAAATATCACACCATGGTCCTGTTGTTGGAAATGGGTTTGGCACCCCTATTTCCATATGTTGCACGAAATTTGGACATCCATTCTTATGGTTTCCTTTTGTCCTACATAAGGTACACCAAACAACTTTTGTTTTCTCTTTACCCTTATTCTGGTTAAGTTGAAATGTTAGATTCTTCAAATCCTCCTTCATCTCTTCTATTGTAGGATCTGTCTGTCAATACAAGTTTTCTTCCAGTTGTAAGGCTACCTGCAGATCCTTTGCCTAAGTTTAGAAATTTTGTTGTCTTAATGGGTATTTCAAATGTGGTAAGAGTGATTTCACAAATAAATTCCTATGTTGCATGTCAGTCATTGCATATTTCAACTTACATTTCAAACACTTAAACCTATGATCAATCTCCCAAACAGAATCACCTGGTGCAACATACCTGACCACCCACAGGTCAGGTTATGCCACTTAAATAGGTTGCAACACACCCAACCACCAGCAGGCGGGGTGCCCTGCAGTCCCAAGACTCGGTTCTCTGATCTTATCTTGAAATCAAATGATTGTTCAACAATGTTAGAGGCATGAAAATCACATTCATTAATCAAGATCCATGCTACAACATAAAAGGGATAAACAATGTTCCATGCACATAAAATAACTAGCAGACATGCATATTAAAATGCATATCTCAGAGATAATTAAATACATAATGGAAATAAACATTACACAAAAAAAACAGAGAGCACTTATCTTTGCAAGTAAACATTCACCAACTGGCTGCAAACGAAGGATGTTCCTCCAAAACATAGACACTAATGTTCTTTTACTCTTAACAAAAGGTCACCCCCGAGCCAGGGCTATGAATCCACAAGGATGGGTCCTAGGACAAGTCTAAACACATGGAAGTTGGCTAACTAGCTCTCAGGTTTCCCAACCTCACATCAAAACATGAATTTATGGCTCTCTTTCCCCCTCATCCTGCACCACCAAAAGAAATGAACACCATTCTCTGCCATGCAGTCCCTCAGGCTATCCCATTTCTCTCCAGGGCTCCAGTGCTACTGGATAGGAAATATCCCTACTAGAACTCCAAGGGTTCTTAGTTGTGTACATTTCTATCTGAACTACCATCAGTCTTATAACTAACAGGCCTCTCAACACTCAAGCTATCGTAGGCCTTTCAACACTCACAACAATCCAAAGTACACCAAATATCTCTTCTACCTAGCTTGCACAACCTCAAGAGAATGGACCCCCTTCTATGCCATGCAGTCCCTCAGGTTTTCCATCTCCTTCCAAGGCTCCAGTGCTTCTGGTTAAGAATCTCCATGCTGGGACTCTCATGACTCGTAGTTGTGGATAGTTCTATCCGAACTTACATCAAGATCTTGCACACAAGCATTCATTCCCTCCTGGAATGATCAATAGTTATTATATCCATTCATCAATGACTCTCCTCTTACTACCATTCATTTCCATGCTCAGCTCAAGAGAATACGAACTAGCAATAGTGAGTGAAGAGGAAATAAGAAAAAGGGAGTAAGGGGAAGAAGATGAACAAGGGGAAGAGAACCCAACCAGGGAAAGAGCGACCCCCAACTTCACCCAAAGCCACCCTCATGCATCCATTTGTATCCATGCCCAGACCAAGAGCACATGAATTCGACAAGAATGAGGCTCCTAAAGATGAAAGAGTGAGAAGGGTGTACAGTGAATGAATAAAAACAAGTGAACCCCCCAAAAAACCAAATATGGGTTTATATAATTACTTGGAAATCAAGAATCACATGGCCTCCCCCAAGAAGCTCATGTAACCCCTTTTCTCCATAAAATCAATTATGGTTAAATAAAATAATAATAAAAAGAGACTTAGCCCCCCAAGCCCCCTCTCTCATGGAATAATAGCCCCCTATATATTTTTTCCTTGTATGTCTTGCAACCAACAGTGTATTTTATTAATGTATATGAACTTTTACGTTTCCTAGGCACTCTGGCACCTTTTCAACTTTACCAGCTCACCAACCTAAGTCACAATTACATAATACATTCTAGTTCATAATGGTTAAAACCAGGGTGTTACACCTAGTTTTTTCCTGATTTCAATCATTTCATTCATATACTGGCCTTCTGAGCTAGGCTTATGAAATTTGTTTATCAACAGTTTTTTCACATCTGCAATAGTCTTTGATACTCCTAGTGGATTTTTTACATCTAGACTCATGTACCATTCTAGTGTGCAGTCTCTTAGTGTGATAGCTAACTACGTGAGCTTTGTATCCCCATCTATGATCTTCTTTTATTCCTATATATTCTCACATATGAATAGGTTATTTTCAGGGTTCTTTGATGCCTCTCCCTAAAATTTTGGTAATCTGATTGTGGGATCATGTCCTACCATTTTAAATTGTGTTGAAATACTACCTCTGCGTGGTGTAGATAATTGATTGTTACTTCCTAAACTGGCTCCTCTAGTTGATTCCCCTTGATTGGATGTGTGTCCTATTGTTTTTCTTCCACTAAAATTTGGTTGTCTAAACGTTGGTGTTCTTTCTGGTGCATTAGTTGCACATGGGGTTGTAGGTTCCACACTGACGATGATCTAGATTAGAGTTTTCCCTTATGTTCCTATCCTTGGACCTCTTTTTTTCCTTTCATAAGTTGCGCAGGGGATTTCCTCAATCTACTCCATATCCCAGATATCCTCTACCTCTTATTCATTGCTTAAAAAACCCTCTCTCTCAGTTATGGCTCTCTTTTTTTATTCATCTTATATTGGTAGGGTACTCCACTGCATGTCTTTCCAGCTTTTCCCATTATTTGTTTTATCTAGTCTTCCTCTATCATGATTGTGTCCATGGACTCCTTCTTGTTTCCCTTATCCATCTCTTCCTCCATTTCTCAACCTCCTATTAGTGCTTCCCCCATTCCCCCGTGTGTGCAAGGAATTTTAGTTGTCTGATTCCATAGTAATCACATTGTTGTCATACAATAAAATCTTGATTGAAGTATACAGTGATCTGATGTACCTACCTATGGGTACCTTTAGAAAATCCTTCTCTATTTCGGTGTAAGACTTCGCGGTACCTACTTAAACTTCAGTGATAAACCCTGCAACAATATTGTCTAACCATAAATCTACTGCGTGTGTAAATTTCTTATTAACTTGTTGTAACTGCGTGATCTCCACATGATTCCACTCCAACTATCTAATTTGATTTGTAGGGTGATTTTATTTTAACCTCAATTACCACTCTTGCAACATATGTAGGAAATCATAGAAAAATACCTTATGCAAGTCGCTAAACACGTATTTGCTAAGATATTTGCATGGTGTTAACTTAGGGTTTCTATTGTCCTTCTGCATAAACTTGATTTTTTTTGTTTTCAACCATATTTCGATGTTCTCCTTTGTTTGATTCCATGGCCTGAACATTCCCTTCTATACTTTCATTCTTCATGTGTTTCTTCCATGGATCCCATCCACTCAATCCATTGCAGGTCCAATCGACAAAAAAACCATTTTTTGTTTATATCTCTGACTTCTTAATTCTTCTTAGGTTGACCCAGGTTCATATCTCAACAGGTTTCCAACAAAACCATCTAAAACTATCAGCCTTCCTGATAAACCAGAAGGCAATGTTGTGCACAGGGTGCATAACGCAATCTCACCCAAGATAACTCTATGGGTGACTACAATACCCAGGTGTTTTCATTCTAGTAATGAGTGGGGATCTGGGAGTATATTCTATCTTTCTTTATGCATTAAACTTTTTATTGATTCAAGTATTTCTAATATTCACTCATCTTTAGCCTTATGCATGCCTACTAATACATCTAGTTAATCATTCATTCATAAGCTAACTCCTAACAGAAAGTAAATACTCAATAAACATCACACAGAACACAAGTTTTACCATGGTTCACCCCCTTCCGGGGATACGTCCACAAATATTTGGCTTCTTTGCTCTTTTATTTAATCTACTGCAAAATATGGCATTGCATGCATTACATCTCAGTAATACAATCATAATCAGGTAAAAAATCCTTTATGATGCAGACTAGATCACACCAGGCTCCTCAGCCTATGATTGAACCCTCAAAATATACGTTATTCGACTCTTATACAACCTTATTACAATCGAAAATCTTACAAAGTGCAACAACTCTCGACCACTATCAAGATCTAACACCAACCTTCAACAACCTTTAACCTAGACCTCCTAGGTTCTTATTTATACTATTTTACAGGATTATATCCATTGCAATCCTTATCAAAAACCCTAACCCTATCATGGTTAGGCTTGCCTTCTTGCGCACCATGTTTCTTTTCCTCGTGCATGCTACTTTTCCTTCTTTTTCTGCATGCTACTTTCTTTCCATCTATTGTGCACGCTCCAAAATTATGTCTTCCTTTCCAAAATTAGGTCTTTCCCAAAATAGATATTTTCTCCAAAAATAGGCCTATGCCCAGAATATCCTTCCTTCTCAAAATAGGCCTACGCCCAACAATATATAATATTCTAATATTTCATGGCATATATTCTAGAAAAAATATTAGTGAAGAATAATACAAAGCCACCTCAAATATAGTGAGAGAGAGGTTAATAGGGTTGGAAGAAAAATTTGCCTTAAATATCCTAGGAAATATTTCACATTACACTATTATAAATCTCATTGCATTCATTGTTTATAAGGATAAAATTGAATTCACAACACCAAGCTATCATTTTCCGAGGTCTTTGGCCCATAGCTTCGTGGTGAGATTTTAATGTACAGTGTAAGGTATGACAAAGGGTCACCTATTATCCTTAGTGTTAGTGGAGTTTTGATCATGTGATCAATTCCCTTCTCTAATAAGGTTGCTAAAGAGTCTACATAGAGTGACTTAGGGAAGAGGGAGGGTTATTAGGATGCATATCCTTCTATAGGAAAACTCGGGTAATTGAATAAAAAAGGATACCCAACATCAAGAAATTCTTATTATCTTGTACTATCTCAACCAAAAACTAAAATAACTTGACCATAAGTATGAGAAATTAATAAATCTCATATATGGGTTAGAAACAAGGACTTAGGGCCAAGAGGATATAGCTAATAAGCCATTTTTTTTTGTTTTCTTGCACTAAGGTCAACCCCAAGAGTGGGGCAGGCATGTGGTTAAGTGGGACATGCATGTGTTTGAATAGCTCCAATATCTATTTTTTGATCAATGTGGTGAAGTCTCCTTTGGAAGTTGTGCAACATCATATTACCACACTATAACATTTTTTAACATCGTCAAAGATTCACCTTTACACTGTATGTCACTGAAAAATTAAACAGTATTATTATATTTATTATAAGCCTCATATAAAATAATAGGGGGGAATCTCATAATGTGACCATGTCATCATGGATTTGTGTAAGCATCATATGTTTCTATGTTGGTAGGTTGATAGGGATTGGAGTGGGGACCAACATACCTATACATGGAGGTATAGGAATTGGATGGAGAATGTGTGCAAGAGGGATGACACCACTATGATGTATGGGTTGGAGGTGGATTGTTCATGTGGTTTTCTTGGGCTATGCCACCATGGATTAAAACACTAGTTTACAACTGGTACCCACAAGTGACTTGATTTTGTGAAGGTTTGCATTCAATCATGCAATGCCAAAATGAGACAAACAAATATCATCAGATAAATTTTGACAAGTAATTTGAAAATATCCAATTAGAAATCTAATTTGAGGTTGGAAAGTGATGATTTAACTATCTAGAAAATATGTTAGGTAAGATACCCAAACCACACCCTCAAAAATGATTTGGAGACTTGTGACAAAAGTGTGTCATTCGATATCAAAATGGGGAAAATTATGTCATTGGAAAAATCATAGGGTAAGCTATAATCTAGAAATTTGTTGGAAAGTTCACTAGGCCATATTTTCTCTCTAGGTGATATTTATATTAGAATCTGATAAGTGAAGTAACAACTATGAAATTTGGACCATTGGAAGAAATTCAACATGATCCCTTCACAGAAGGGGCATATGTGTAAATGTGTTGAACCTACATAGAATAAATCTAGCTATAAAATAATACACACATTTGCAGAGAGAAATTGATAAAGAAGAAGCAAGAGAGAAAGAATGGAAGAATTATCCTTCACCAAATGAATAATAAATAATTTACACATGATATACTTTGTATAACTCAACCAATGCACATTGGAGGAGAATCTGACACACCATACTGGTGGTCTAGAGTGATCTAGACACACACCAGTAGTTACGGGAGTAAACTGCCACCTAGTCTAGTCTCTCGGGTAGTTACGGGAGTGAACTACAACCTAGTTGAGTTAACTAGTTTATCAGTCTTTGGTTAACTGACTAAGACAAAGTGAAGTCAAGAGGAGATCAGGGAATCATGAGTAATGCACTAGTCTGGTAATGATCCCAAGGACAATTTGCATTAGCTAGTGATGATCCCAATGTTGCATGGTGACAATACCAATGTAGCATCTAGACTCCACTCAAGTGATCAAACAGAAGTGAAAACTGAAGAAAATATTCTCCCTAGAGGAATATTCTTCCTAAAATATAGGAGACTGAATAATGACTAATAAACAAGGAAAAACCTTAGCAAAAGAAATCCTAGGTATGTGTGAAGTAACTCCAACACCCCCCCTGAACATCACTATGGTGAAAATAAAGAATGGGTCTTGGAAACAAGGCCATGTTAGGTACCCAAATACAAAAGATACACTGAAATAAAGTGAGGAAAGAGGGAAAACCTCATGGNAAGACAAATTCCCAAAGAATGGAACTTCTACTCAGTGAAGTGTTGGAGTTACTTCACACACACCTCAGATTTATTTTTCCTAAGGTTTTTCCTTGTTTATTAGTCATAATTAGTCATTATCCAATCTCCTATATTTTATGGGAGAATATTCCACCTGGAGAATATTCTCCTTCAGTTGACACTTCAGTTTGACTAGTTGAGTTGAGTTTATATGTTGCATTAGTTTGGTCACCATGAAACATTGGGATCATCACCATCTAATTTGCAATTTCCTTGGAATCATCAACAGATTGGCTCATTACCATTGATTCCATGAGTTAACTCATCACTACTCTTTGTTCACTCAGTTAACTGAAGACTAGTTGACTAGTTAACTCAACTAGGTGGTCGTTCACTCCCGTAACTTTTTGAGAGACTAGACTAGGTGGAAATTCACTCTCGTAATTGTTGGTGTGCATCCATATCACTCTAGAACACCACTATGGCACATTGGTTCTCCTCCAGTGTGCGCTCATTGTGTTATACAAAGTATATCATGTGTAAATTATTCATTATTCATGATGGTTAATGAGAATTCTTCTATTCTTTCTCTCCTTCTTCTTTTTTTTCAAATTCTCTTTGCAAATGTGTGCATTATTGTTTAAATAGATATATTTTGTGTAGGATCAACACATTTACATGGTATCAGATCCGACAAACTAATAAGAAAGAGATACACCAAAAAAATTTGCAGGTACAAAATATTGAAGACAACAGAAAGATGGAATGCCAAAAAGAATTCATTCTTACACCTTACAACTATTTTTCATGGAAGGATAAAATAGACATACATATCCAAACCAAAGGTTTGTATAGGTTAACCTTGAATACAGATACAGAATCGACATCATCCATAGAAAAATCCAAGTACTTAAATCACATGGATGAGGCACTCAGAACAATTTGCAGTCTTATATCTCCTGATATCCTTTTTCACATATCTTCCTATAAGACTCCCAATGAATCCTGGACCACCTTGGAAGGTATCTTTGGAAAACAGGATGAGATGATGGGACACATGCTGGAGGTGGAGCTTCTCACATTGGATCCAAAAATCTTCGACAATATCCAAGATTTCTTTACAAAATTCAAGGATTTACTATCGCAACTCAAAGCTCGCGGAGTTGATAAATCGAAGGAGGAGAAAAAATGGTTCTCACCATTCTCTCCAAGATTGGTCCTGAATTCAATGTATTCGTATCCACATTCCATTCTATCAGATTTTCCTTTGGAGCCACCTGGAATATGCCTTCTCTTGAGGATATTATCGAAGTCCTGACACAAGAGAAAACCAAGCTCATCAACATGGGAATAATCAAAGGCCCAAGGGCGCATGCACTCACTATGAAATATGGAACCCACAAATATCAGAAATCTAAAGATAAATATAAACAGAAATCTCATGCACATTGTTAAGCCCTAATATTGGCTCATTACCACTTAATTGGGGCATATTAGATTAGTAATGTTATTTTATTAATGTCGGATTTAGACCATTAGTTGTAATTTATATTAGTAATGTTATTTTATTTATGTCGGCTTTAGGCCATTAAACCTCCTAGTCTCCTACATATACCAAGGAGACATTTTCATTTTGAATCATCTTGTACTTGAACATTTAAGTGGGGTAAAAGGAGGTTGCCCACTCGAAGAGGCTTATTATCTGAAATTATCTATTTTTCAAGGCGTTGAGTACTTTTCCTAAGGTTTTTATATGCTATCTTGATGTTTGGTTCTTAACATATGGTATCAGAGCTCAAGGTCTTGGGGTTTCGCTGCTACATCTGAGACACCGTGGAATTTTCGATATAACTTTTTTTCTACAACGTTTCAGAAGGAACGGCTTGGAGGGTATTTAGAAGACAGATCAAGGTACGTTGGCTTCAAAATTCAGCTCCTGAAGCCTTATACTTTCGGAGATAAATCCTGTACAAGATATGGTTCTGGAATCATCCTGAAATGAGTCATTGTGGAATTTTCGCTATAAAAATTTTTCTGTAAATTTTCATACCTTGAACTCCAGAGGCCATTTACAGAAATTAGTATTGTATCTTTGGTAAAATGTTTAGATTCTGGGTCATCTTAAATTTGTAGATACACCCTATGTAAGATAGGGTATCTGACTAGCCCTATTGACTAGTCTCAAGAAGGTGTTCCAAGTAAAACAATCATAAATTCTTTCTAGAGTATCC